>JBBPCS010005578.1:0-10396 GCA_037974645.1 Hollardia meadi
GTTAGGTTGACCAGTGAAAGATCAGCTAGCATCAAGATGGCTAGTGTTAGAGGAAACATGGGAGAGATTCAGCCATATGTTAGATGTTGGAGCCTCAGTCAGACCTGGACTCAGATGAGGAGTCTGTTGTGCACTAAAATTGGCGGCTAGCAGACATATCAGAATGGTAAGTGTAGTTAGCATCTTTTGTTTATGTTGTTTGTTAGCTTGTAATGGGCAGTGGCTGACACAGCGTTAGTGGTTGTGAAATGTACAATAATATCTGCTATGATGTTACAGTGTGTTCACATCTTGATAGCCAACCAGGTTGCCTGGGAACTGGCTCATTGGCAGTAGTATTAGCTTTTGTATTTGTGACGTACCAAATCTAGCTTGCCCGGTGTACGTTGGAACCATCAAAGGTTAACACAAACAACAGCGAGTAGAAATCTGTAACTAAACACAATTGCAGGGTGCAAAAGAAAAGCATACTGTATATCGTCCCACACCAGAACAAATTATTGTGATTCATTTTATTTAAACCTGTGGTTTTCAGGACATCTTAAAGCACTTACTGTACTGGATTTGTGACAGCCAACATACATATAGATATACAGTATATTGTTCAGAGAGCCTTACATATGATGACGGCAGCGATGAGGCGGACGGCGTCATAGGGGGCTGAACAGGTGGGGTAGAAGGGTTGAACAAGGTAGTTGGAGAAGGTCAGAGCTATCACTGCCTGACAAGCTGGCTCAACTATCAACAGCGATGTCCAAAGTCTGCAGCAGAATTGATGAGTCGAAATTATTTTAAGATAAATTACATTTTTCTTCAACTTTAAAATAACAATGAATAGAAGACTTTATACAAAGATTTTCCTATTTGAATTTCCATTCTAAACATGCTTGAATCAATTATTTCTAATGATAGTAAACTGCCTCCACTAATGTCATGAGAAATTAACACTTTCATTAAAGAAAATGTCTTTACAGACATACAGTAGACAGAATACCCTTTGACTAAATTTGATGCTCCCTTGTTTAATCCCAAGTGAACCCTGTACTTAATGCCATTTTACAAGCCATATGGACCAAATCTCATTTTAGCCACACAATACTTCATAATGACTTGAAAGAAAGAGTATGTAGTATTAAGTATTAAGTTTCTGTTGTGTGTTGTTTACAGGAATATTGTGCTAAAATAATGTGTTTACAGCTGGAGAGTAAAACAACTACATACCGAATAAAAGCCAAGAAACCTCCAAAGGCCTCTAGAATGTAGGCATAGGAGGCTCCAGACTTACGGATGGTGGTGCCCAGTTCAGCATAGCATAACGCTCCAAACACAGAAAATATCCCTCCAATGGCCCACACTACAAGGGACAGGCCAAATGAGCCTGTGTACATTAGAACCCCCTATAGGATAACAAATGAAAGTAGAGAATTAGCGTTTGTTTCAGTTTGGTTAGGATGGTATGAAAGCACCAAGACTGGCAATCAAACATAATGATGGTAAGACAATCTGAAAATACAATACAGAGTAGATGATTGACCAAACCTTAGTGTAAACTGTTAAATTAACACTTAATGTTACACAATACAGATTAGGGTTGGGCGGTAATACGGTATCCCGGAATATTTAAAAATAGTCACGGTATTCCTTTCATTACCGTCATGAAAACATTCTGCTGCGCAATGTGCGCATGTTTATAATAAATGCCTCAAGAGTGTGTCCAGCAGCACCACTGCCCGTGTGTTTGAAGATGCCATAAAAGTGATGACAGAACTTTTTGTAAATAATGTAGAAAATGATGATGAAATGTAAAGAACCTGTCAAAAAAGACTCACTATTTAGAAGCGCTCATACTCACGCGTCACGTGACAGTCTCTCCTCAGAAAAAACAAATGGCGAACGCAAGCGAGTGTAAAAAAATGCAACTGCTGCAATTTGGCAACATTTTAGGCTTGGACCAAATGACGAGGGAGAGCCAGCAAATCTCGACGGGGCTGTGTGCAAGATTTGCATCAAGAAGGTGACAGCCAGGGATGGACATACTTCAAATCTACGTGCCCATCTCAGAATCAATCACCCGCTAACTGCTGCAAGGATGAACTTGTCGAGTTCACATAGGCATATAGACAAATGAAGTGTCTAATGAATGTGAATGTGGTGCAGTATGATTGATAAAAAAAATGTTATTATGCATTCGTGATGCACGGATTGCAGTTGGACAGGTCGGGTCATAAAGATGAACATTCTGACTGACTGATAACTAGAGCCGATGCAGATACCAATATTAGGGAGTAAAAAATTCTGATATCAATATATTACATTACTCTTTTATTTTAATACTTGCAGTAATCCCACTGCAGCGTGGTGCAGTGCCTCTCCTCATTAAAAAGAGGGGCACATTTAAGCAGCGCAAATTCATTGCACGAGGCACTTAAACCAGTCAGTGACTTCACTGATATTTTGTCTGGAGAAAATTATGTGACCAGCTCCTCTCTCCTCCCCATGCTCCAGCTCTTCAGGGAGGATGTGTTGGCTGTTTCAAACGAGGAGTTTAACTGTATCAAAAATTGGATACTGCCCAACCCTAATACAGATTTAATAATGTTTAAACGCATAGTATGCAAGTTCTGCCACTTAGGTTGGGGACAAGTCAAGAACACAGCCTCTGATTGGCCAACAGACTCAACCAAGGCCCCACGGGATTGCTAGTGGACGGTTCACAATAATGTTAACAACATCAGTAACTGTTTTCAACTCGTAAAAATTGATAAATGATCAAAGAAGACATTCCGTGTTGGATTAATCATTATGGATTTATCTTACAAAGTCTTCAAAAAGACACTGCAGTAGGCTGGAGTACAAAGCTTCTAAAAGGGATGGGACTGCTAGCTGGGCAAAAAAGTAAGTCTCTCACATGCAGTTGAGAAGCAAGTTCCAAAGATACTTAACAACAGTAATGTTATGTTATATACAACATTGTTGAAACCCAGAGTTAACTTCAATTATAACCTTAAACATTTTCATTTTGTCGATTAGAAAAGAAATTTAAATCAGGGAAAATGAATTCATTGGCCTAACAAAGCACAGACTCTTACCTTAGGTGCGACGAAGATGCCAGAGCCTATCATATTTCCTACGATGAGACAGACCCCATGGAGAAGGGAAATCTCCTGCTTCAGCCGCACACCGCTGCCCTGTGGTGCTGAGTCTACCTCAGCAACCATTCTGAGGGAAATGCAGCTTTCAGCCTCAACTCAGAGGAGGTGACAGGGTAGTGACGGGGAGTGAATTAGAGGATAGACTGATTCCTGGCAGACCGGAAACTGAAAACAAAAAATTAGAACAACAAAATTAAAAGAGGGGTGTGGTCCGAGACAAGAGAAAGGGAGGTGGGAGTGTTACAGAAGGCTAAGACTATGCCAGTCTCAAACAAGTGCTTTGCCCTGCCTGAGGCACAGACACTTTTTCCTTAGCTCCTTGGTTGTGCTTTTTTCTTCATTTTCTACAAAGAGAGCTGTTACAGAATACTGATGATTTCATTGGCACTGACAAAAACGACCATAGGAAAATTTGAGAATGATACAAAATAGGGTTGAGCCAGTGTAAAAATGTTAAACCTGTTTGATAGTGAGCCATAGACCGGACCGGTATAACAACTATTACTAGGCTACATGTTACAAGAGATATGTTCCACTCCCGAGTGGAACATACAGCAGTCGATAAATGAGAGTGTAGTAGCACCACCAGAATCCATCAGAGCTGTGACACATTGTATTTGTAATTTTCACAACAACCATTCAGATTAACTCGATAACATAATGTAAAAAATAAAATAAGACTTTGTCCTAGTACAACTTGAGAAAAGATAACAGTCGCTATGGGAACCTTGCAAGTCAATGAATTTTCCACAACACATTCCTGCAAATGTTGCAAATTGCAACATTTGAATGACATTTGAATGGTTCATTATCAGGCTTAATGACGAGCTGATCATTTGAATCAGGTGTGTTGGAGCAGAGACACATCTAAAAGATGCAGGGCAGGGGGTCCCCAGCACAATGAACATGATGTTCATACTGCATCACCTGGGGCTCAAACTCACAATCTTAGACACCAAAGACAAGTCCTGGTCTCACTGAGCTACCTGCTGAGCGACAAACCAGCTGGCTTCATACTCTGACTTAGACAATCAGCAGGGCTGCATGTAAAGGCAAATTTTTAAACAAGTGTAAAAAAATTCACTCATGAAGACAAAATTCTGAGAATTTTTGTAAGTCATCTATAGAACAAAGAGATAGATGTCTGTAATTTATTTTTACAAAGATTGACTGCTCCATATGCAAGAAATTGAGATTTAAAGATGCTCCAATTGCCATTGACAGCAATTGTTTACATGAGAATAGAATTCAAAATTTTGTCAAAAATGTATTTTTTGAGATAAAATTCTGAAATTTACAACACTTCATTTACCACAATAGCAAAACTTTAGAATTATTTCTCATGAAGATTGGAGATTTATTCAACGAGAATTTGCAGAATATGTTTACAGTATCTGTTTACTGTCAAACATTTTGATGCATTGTGGGCTCAATTTCTAATATTTCAAAACATCTGGCTGGATTGTTTGTGGAGGACAGTGTGAAGATGCTGTGTAGCAAGTTCTGTGTCAATTGAACAAAAACTGTAGGAGATAGGTTTAAAGAGTTCGACAGTTTTTGGGAAAAACAGAGTGATGGACTTCATAATTCCTGCCACCTCAAAGTGTAGGAGAATTTCTGCTCAACCAGGCCTACATTTTGTTGAAAGTTGCAAAGTCGTAGCACGTACGGTTGATTTGTTATGAGTTTTCAAAGTTTTAAACTTTAGACGTTAGCCATAGCGCCACCATCAGGACTATCAGCACACAAAGTCCTGTGTGCAAAATTTGGAAAATGTTTACGCAAGATGATGATTGGCAATTCCAAGAGGGCCCTGGCAGCTCTGCTCCCTAATAAAAATAAAAAGGTGTGGGGAAATAAATAGGGTGCAAAAATGTAAAGGGAAAATAATACAGAAATACATATGAAAAAATGAATAACTTAATATATAAAATAGAAAATAAAGTGAGAAAGTGAATAAATACAGAAGCAAATTATTTTATAACACTTATACTTTTTTTTCAATCAATGCTTACATTTATTGTTAATATTATTTTGGTGCATTTAGAGGCATATTACTTTATTTGAATTTATGTTTTTTTTTTAATTTTGGCAGATTTGTTCCTCTATAAATAGTTAACTTTACCAGTGGGGACGTTGCGTTCGCCTACACAGATGTTTGCCACTGCCAAAAAGTAAAGCCAGATGACAGTCATCATTGCCCAATTGCCTCGTCAAACTCTGACTTTAAAAGAGAAAAAACTAATCACAAACTCAATCAGACTCGTTTGACTTAAAATTGAGGGCATGTATTTATGCTATCCATCATGTCTACTAAACTGTGGCTGTTTGAATTCCGTGAACAGTCAGCATGTTGAGTTGGAGCTGTTGCTCCCTTGATCTGCGTGGGTTTAAAACATCTGTTACAGACGACCTTGTGGTGTTTGTGGGTTTCACCTGACTGTCGTTTATGTAAGCGATATAATGCCATATTTCGCTCCTTACGCCTGCTTTGACAACAAACCGTGAACGTCGTCAACATCACTTGAACTTGCACTCGTGTCTGTTTTTGTCGCCATGAAAACTGTCGCTTATGTAAGTGAAATAATGCCACATTTCACTCCGTGTGTCTGCTTTAACAACAAGAAAGACCACTTGTACTTGCACTCATGGCTCTGTTTTTATCGAAAACTGCATGAGAGAAATAAGATGACACACCCACAATGCCTGCAGGGACAGGAGGGTGAAACAGAGTGCTGCACCGCTCTATCACAAGTCGTCACACACTGAAAACTCATTCTTTAAGTACCAATATAAATAAAATGTGGTGCTTTACCATTTTTAATGGCAGGGTATTGCAATACCTTTCTAGTATCGGTATAGCGTGCAACACTAGCTGCCACTAATGATTATTTTCATCATCAATTAATCATGACAACAATTGGCAGATTAATCGTTTGGTCTATAAATTATAAAAAAGGAAAAGTGCAAAAACTCATCAAAATTGCATCTTTTGTACAACCAACAGTTCAAAACCCAAAGACTCTTCATTTACTATCATAAATGACAAAGAAAAGCAGCAATTCCTTTGAATTAAGAAGCTAGAACCAGCAAATGTTTGACATTTTCACTCGAAAAATTACTGAACAGTTAAGTGATTATCAAAATAGTTGGCAACTAAACTCTTTCTTCTTTCGATTAATTTTGGCAGCTCTAGTGATGCCACAGATCAGCTGGAGATTTCCTAGTTGTTTCCATTGGTTTATTAGCTCCATCAGATTCCATTTTGTGCCACCGTTTCAGGACAGAAAACTGATTCTAATTTACTCACTTTAGTCATTTATGAAATAAAAAGTCCTAGTTACAGATTCACAGCTGCTGAGATGGTATTACTTTTCCCTTGTTCATGTTATGCGTTTGGCAGATGGCAAGACTCAATGACTGATGTTGTGTACTGGGACTGCATTGTTCTTGCGTCTTTTAGACTTCATAGACCACACTGACAGATGAGGAAATGATAGTTGCTCTAGGTTGGCTATATGTAGAATCCGAGCTAGGAATGCAAGCAACGTACAAGAAAGCAAGTCATGGCATAGCATAGCAGAGCAGATACCAAAGAGATGGAGGTGGGGCAGGGCAGGGCAGGGCAAGCCGGTGTGTGCACTTGCTCTAGTAAGAGACCAGAGGTGGAAAGATTCTGCCCAGATTACCCAACCATGTAGGTCTGCCACAAACAATTATTTTCATTATTATCAATTAATCTACCAATTTTTTTGACGATCAATTGTTTAGTGTATAAAAAGGTTAAAAAAGGACTTTTACTCCAAATTTTCAAAATCAACATTTTCATCACAATTTCCCAGAGCCCAATATTTTGTCTTTAAATTGCTTCTTTTTTTGTAACCAACATCTATCGAAAACCCAAAGACTCTTCAGTTACTATCATAAATGACAGAAAACAGCAAATCCTTACATTTAAGAAGCTAAGAACAAGCAAATGTTTGACATTTTTGCTTGAAAATTGACTGAAACAACTAAATTAAGACTAATTTTGTGTTTTTATCTTATTTTCAGTAATCATAATAATAATAGCCAGCTCAGGTTGTCAACAAAAAGTAGAGTTTACTCGCAGATGTCTCAATGGACAAGGAGCCATGTGTCCGATTCCCTTACTTGACCAATGAAATTACACGAGCATCTGGTCTCTCTGCTTCAGCCAATATGGCTGCTGCCCCTATTCACAGGCTCGAGAGACATCTATGAGGAAGAAATAACTTTGTTCTACATCATTTTCTACATGTGGTGTTTACATACCCTGTGCTCATATTGACAACAGATGGATAAAGTTATTAAACTTTACTGTTTACTTGTAACACAAAAAGAAAAGAAAAACTTATTCTCAGATCCAAGTTTCCACTTTTCAAAACGAGGTTACGGTAATAGTGCGATCAAACAGCAGACATTCTACTACTAGTTCTACTACTCCGTCAGACTGTTCCTATTTGTTAAGGCGTGTTATGTAGATTCACAGTAACCAGAACACCCGCTCCTCGATCTAACACACCAAAATCACTGCTTGCTGTTATTAACTCAGCGTCAGATCGATTGATACCCTTGTTAGCACTGGCCTGATACATTCGCAAAACGGCGAAGGATCAATAAGACGTGTTTCACTACACTCACGTTCCCATCTTAAATGCAATGCTCTGCACTGTAGCACACGGCTACAATACAAGTAGTAAGGCACATAGCTAACAGAGCTAACAGTCACACAGCTGATGCAGCATACATGATGCTGTAAATGTATCCTGCATGCTAACGTGTAATAAGCTGTTAATGGTTAACGTTATTTCGAGGAAACGCTCCGACTAATAGCTCAGGGCAGAATTTAAAAGTGCGAATCATCTGTGTATCTGAAAATATAAAAAATAAATAAGAGGAATTAATTACCTTGGTTGTGTAAGGTCGTCTTTTTTTCCAGGTGGAGCAAGCAGGAATACATGTACCGGGGTTCAGATTTATTTGTGACACCAACTTTAGCTACTCCCATACAGTCAACGGCTAGTCCACATCTGCAGCTACTTCCTCCTCATCAACGGCCGCCAAAGGATGGTTGGCACCACCCACTGACAGGGCCGGGCAGGACATTAACTCATATCACCACTAACGTTACCAGTTACCCCCCCCCCCCCCCCATTTCACATTCTGAGCTGGTTCCGGGCTGCTATATAAATCTTTTTATTTCTTGTCCCCCATCTTGAATTTTTTTTATCCACTTGTTCTTTAAATGCTCATAGCACCTTTAGGCTATACAGCATTATTAAATCACAACTGAAAACACTCTGCTGGTTAGTTAGTGACCATTACCCTTGACATCGTGTAACCAGGGTTAAGTCTGCTTGTTTTGAAATGTATGCGTGTCGATCACGAATTACAAATTACATGGAATGTTTTGTAGCTCAACAGGCCTAGAAATGTAATCCATTCTAAGCCACAAAACAGCCACAAACATCTGAATTCCATATATATTTTTTTTCTATTGAAACATCTCAAAAATATTTTCAATGCACTGCCTGTATAATGCATGCAGCTCTATTGTGTGTATGCTACAACAGGTGGGATGCTGTTTCTTCTGTGCAAGTTTTTTTTCTTTTTTTTTAATCAAAAGCCACACAGGAGGACAGATGTTCATCTTCCACTTTCAATGTACTTAAATAAAAAGGAATAAAAACTCCATTATCATCATTAAGATTTAAGATTCAATCTTTCTTTTTTTGCCATATTAATTTTACTCTTGATTTGGTCTACCCAACAACAGTAAACATAGCCTATAACTCACAACATACAGCCACACATGCAGGAAGTGTCCACAGAAACACACTTTTACAAACATTACTGGGTGCGTGCGCAACTAGGGGGCAGAAAGCAGCTACAGCGCATAGATTTTAACCAAGATAGAGCTCAGATACAGCAGAGATTTCGCATTGTTTGTAAGTTCTTGTTCACTCAATAATAAAATGTATCAGAGATGGATCTGTCTGTTTGTTTGTCTTTCATTTTCATTTCGACTTATATTAATATAATTTGAATAATTAAATTATAATACACATTTGAATAAAATTTGACAGCTACTGTAAACATACTGTACATGATATGCATAACAGCTAGCAAGGTCTGGGACAGTGAAGAAATGGCTGGCACAGATTACATCAGAAGCCTGAGTAGCTTGGACCGCGCCGATTACAGTAATAAATTAGTTCTCAGAAATGGTGAGAAACCACCAGATCCTTACTCTATCCCAGACAACGAATGGGTTTTAGATATGTCCAAGTGGCCAGCAATCGTATGGCCCGATATGTACCTATCTCATTGAGAAGCCCAGTGTTTATACCAAGGAAAATCTGCGAGCATGTTTATGTTTATTGCACAACTGCGCGTCATCTCTGCTGTATCTGAGCTCAATCTTGGTTAAAATCTTTGCGCTGTAGCTGCTTTCTGCCCCCTAGTTGCGCACGCATCTCTGTGATGACGTTGCACGGAAACCCTCCTAACGGCTTTGTTATCTATGCGAACGTGCTTTTTGATAAGGAGCATGTCCAGTTTGAATTGGTATGCACTGTGGTGGTACTTTGTGATGTCTATACATTGCAAGAGTTGGTCCTCATAAAACTAGTACAAACAGGCCTATAATTGCAAAAACCTGTGAATTAAACTGGACATGTCTCTCTGGTGTTTGTCTGAATGAAGATCGGTCTTTAGGGTTTACACTGAATGATTATACTGGAGCATTGGAGGCCATGTGTTGTAAAAAGCCAGGCTCACATAACTTGAGATTTGTGCCACCTAGTGATAATTGTTTGAATGATTCCACCCATTCCTTTAGGCCAGGCCTATTCAACTGGCGGCCCGCGGGCCGGGTCCGGCCCGCCAATCAATTCAGACCGGCCCGCCGATCAGTTCTGTTTACAAATAAATAAGGGATAGGGATAGTTTGGGTTTTTTGAAGTGGGTTGTGACATACTTGTGCATAGTCAGTGTGTTACATACAGTAGGCTACTGAGCTGGGCGCTGTCTACTGAGTGGCAGCCTGTTGAGAGAGAGACGATTGAACGGGGACAGCAGAGAAAACAGATTTTAGCCACTTAACAAAAGGCTCAACTAATAAGAATCTATGCCAGTTTAAGTGTACACTATCTAAAGAATATGTTCACCACTTTACCTTGCCGTCAGACAGCCTTTTCCAACAGCTCGCAGGACACGGGAGC
>JBBPCS010005579.1:0-30402 GCA_037974645.1 Hollardia meadi
CCCCCCCCCCCCCCCCCCCCCCCCCCCCCCCCCCCCCCCCCCCCCCCCCCCCCCCCCCCCCCCCCCCCCCCCATCGGAGGGATTAGGGATTAATAACAGCGGACAGTAGATCTGTGAGCAGTCTTACTACTGAGTGTATTTTACACTTTAGTGCTGGCAGTGCGTCTGTTCCGGTCAAACATCCGCAGGAAGCCACGAGGCTTCGCCGGAGAAGACCCGGGGTCCAAGCAGGCACTAAAGAGCCAACCAAGGATGAAAATACCTGCATTTCTTTTCTGTTTAATTTTTTTAATCTTTCCCTGAGTATCCATCTCAATTTAGCTTTAACAATATCAGTGTTGTAATAATGTTGTAAATAAAGTAAATCCCCACCTGACTTCCAGGTTTGGATCAAGGACATCATCATATATTTCTCCTTCCTCTCCTGGTAGCGGGGGTAGGACAACTGCAGGACACAAACAATAGATTTAATAAGAGGTAGCATGTTTTTATCATTGACACTGACAAACTGACTGAATATTATGGAATAAATGATATTTTTGTAAGATTTTTAGCATACCTCCTGGTCCTTTGATCCCACTGTAGAGAGAGAACAATTTAACATAAACATTCAATATTTTAGTCGACTGGAATTTCTCACTATAGATTAGAAAAGTTTTTCCCCACTAACAATGTTATGTGAACGTTATGTGGATCATCGGTAAATAGGCGGTAACATTCTCGATCAACTGAGTGTTGCAGTATAACATCCTAAAACTCAGCTTTTCATTCTGCTGGTGCAGTTAATTTGAACTTGTTGGATTAATTCCACAATTTAAAGCAGTTCATTTTAAAGTAATCGTTCAACAATTGTGCTTATTCGCTCTATTGCTGAGCGTTAAATGAGAAGATCGATTCCACGGTCTTTCACATAACCCCCTCTCAAAACCAATAAATTCAATAAATTTCAATAGATAAATAAAACTTTCTGAATATGTCACAACTCATATATAGTGCTGAGTGCAACTGGACAATCGAAACTTACTTAAGGCTTTCTTACTGGCAGGGGAAATACTTCTGATACCATTCTTCTACCATTTCACTTGTGTCAGTTCTTACTACTGGTCTCTGCTAACTGACTTTGACTATATAATCCAACATTCTTAGTACCTGTTACCAGGAGAGGCCACATCGATGTCATCGTAAACTTCAGGTTCATACGTTTGCTGAGCTTTACAATTCTTCAGGGAGTTAAAATCAATTTCCACTGAAGTGATCTTCACATAACCGACTGTTGGAAACAAAGAACCAAAAATTGGGTTTTGAATCATTATCCCAAATTAGGATTCTGGCTATAATTTACTGCATGTTTGTCATGCCAAAAGTAAGGTTGAGAGGTGAAATTGAAAGTCTTGTCATGTATTTACAGATGTCATGGCAAAAAAAAAAAAAAAACCCAGACAAGAAGAGGCCAAAATAAGTGAAGAAAATGAGACCAATGAAATATGTGAACTCACTGGATCCATCCTGCGTCCGTCCCAACCATTTTCCCTCTGGGTTGCCCTGCACATGGATGATGTCCAGGCATTCTCCCTGCTTCAGAGCGAGGTCGGTCTTATTGCCTCGGCAATCCACACGAGCCTTCACTTGGTGGATGGCCTCCAGGGGGCCAACCAACTAACACACAGACAAGAAAAATAGAGAGATTATTACATTTATGTTACATGTTAAGTGAAGAGTTTTGATCAATAGCAGTCTGGGGGGTATCGATTTTCTCATCTAGTCATTCTTTCTAGGTGTCGTAGCAGGTTTAGCCGAGACTTCCGGTCTTGTTTACTCACTTTGAATTTCTTTCTGGCATCTTGCTCCTTCTTCTCGCGTTCCTTCTGCTCCTTCTTCTCAGCCTCCTGTCGTTTTTTCTCCTCCTTGTCGTCTTTCGCCCTGTCTTGTTTTTGTTCAGCTGCTTCCCTTTTGAGAGTGAGAGAGGGAGATTATAAATTGTGAGAACTTGATAGATAAACATGCACTTCCAAGATGCAGCATAATCTGTGGCAGAATACAAAACTAAGCTATTATAGTTATTAGACAGGCTTTTCAAATTACAATAAGAGTTTTTAAAGTAAATATAATCCTAAGGAAATACACATAATCCCCCCTAACTACATGCCTGATCGGCCCTAAGAAGCCTGTTGCTTCTGTTTTCATCAAGTGAAATTATCCCAGTGAGAATGAACGACTTCTTGTAATGTTGCTAAACAACCACCAGAGGGTAGTGTTAGCAAGGTAGACATGAACACTGCTGAACTGGGATTACAGCCAGCATTTAAGTGAGGGAGCTCTGTGCAGAAATTAATTATCAACAATATGAAAATCGGTGAAGATTACATTGGAGAGTCAAAGGTAGTTTGTGCATGAGGTTTTCCGTTTTGGACATAGAAATTAGGGCTGCCACAAACAGTTATTTTCATTATCGATTAATCAGACGATTATTTTAATGATAAATCGATTAATTTAGTCTTTAAAACGTCAAAAAAATTGTGAAAAATGCTCATCATGATTTCCCAGAGCCCGAAGTGACATCTTTAGATTACATCTTTTGTCCAACCAACAGTCCAAAAACCCAAAGACTCTTCATTTACTATCACCAATGACAAAGAAAAGCAGCAAATCCTCACATTTAAGAAGCTGGAACCAGCAAATGTTTGACATTTTTTGCTCGAAATTGACAATCGATTATCAAAATAGTTGGCAACTAATTTTCTTTCGACTGACTAATCTATTAATTGACTAATCGTGGCAGCTCTAATAGATACACATACAGTATATACGTAAATATGGAGCAAAGTGAGGTTTGGGATAAGCAGGTAAAATTTTGAACATTGTCTCACCATCGTTCATCAAGATCCTCATACATCTCCCCGTCATCATCATCACTTTCCCCCTGGGCCTGAGAAGACGTGGACATAAACAGCAATAAAAGAAAACTAGCTGCTGATTCAGTCAGTGACTCAATGGTGATTCAGTTTATTCGTAAAGTTCACTTAAAGTTCACTTTGAGAATCTGTTGACAAAAACTTGTTTGCACATGTACGAAACACCTCTGGTGTCTTTATGAGCACATGAATGTTCATATCTGAGTGTGTGCCTACATCTGCACATGTAAATCTATATTCATGTCAGTGAAAGTGATTCAGCATGTCTCACCTTTGCCCTCTGACTCGGGTGACCTAAATAGAAACAATGAATCAGCGTTACAAGAGAAGTTTATCTTTTTGGAAAAGCTACAATCATCATGATCTGACTCAGATCTGACTATTTTTAGTTGTTAACAGTCACTGAGAGCTGCTCAGACATTTTATCTTGATTTTTCTGAATTATGTAAAACATTTAGCCCCATTCAGCCACCTCAAAGTAGATAAAAAATAAAAATTCCTTTTATTTGTGTTGTCTAATATGTAAATATGGTCCAAGGTTCAGCATCACACAGCCATGTTCTGGCTGCCTGTGATGCTAAAAACGGCTTGCATTGCAGTCATGACCATTGACTGTATATAAAAAAGGAATGACGTGAGAGCATCCCAAAAATGAAGCCAAAACATCCCGATCGCCCCCTGGTTGTGGGCTGCAGTATAGGTCATAAACCCCTCCTCCTCAATGATTTCAGGTAGGACATGGGCCAAACTAAAAACTCACTTCAAATAAATTTTTCCCAAAGATGGTTTCTGTCATTTTAGGTAGTTCTTATCACGCTGATGTATGTTCATGCGATAAAAACGGGGTGAAACGTCATGATTGACAGCTGAGCCCTGCTCGCGATTGGGTGGGCCGGAGTATGGGCGGGAATTCGATACCGCGGCTCAGCTTCTCGGTCGCTACTGCGCAGACTCTGGCTCCAAAACACTCACAAAGACCAGCGCAAGATGGAAGCATGCATATCCCAGATATTTTGGCTTCACTTTTGTACAATGGGAGGAAGTGGAGACGTGTTTTCCATCTTTATTTATGTCAGTGGTCATGACGCATAACAGTGGATCAAATAGTGAGCGTTACTGAACCTGTGGATGGCGGTAGAGGTGGAGGAGGGCTGCTGAATTCATCAATATCATCGTAGAAGTCATCTTGCTGGATCCTGAAAAGCACAGTCAGGGTTTACCTGTTGTTAACTGGAGCAGCTTCTGTGAGGTTTTGAGTCTGTGTGTGCACAAATGTGTGTGTGACTTACATGGTCCCAGGGTGTCGTGGGGGCAGACTAGGAAGTGCAGGCGGAGACAGTTGAGTAGGGGGCATGTGGGTGCTATGGTTACTGGGGTGAGAGGTCAGAGGAGCTGGGATGATGGGTTTCTTAAAGGTGCCAGGACCTGAAAGAAAAATGCATGGTGTTAAAATAGTGAATTTAAGTGTCTTTACCTGTGCCGTCTCACATAATAATGAGCAGATAAACAGATGGATAGATAACTTTTTCTGAGGCCATGGTTCTGTCAGAAAACAGTGGATTGCTCCCTCCGGGTTGGGGGTGAGTAACTACCCCAAGCGAGGGAGTTTAAGTATGAGAGTAGGAGCATGAGATAGACAAGCAGTTTGGCGCGGCATCAGCTGTAATGCAGGCATTGTACCGGACCGTTGTGGTGAAGAGGGAGCTGAGCCAGAAGGTAAAGCTCACGATTTACCAGTCAGTCTACATTCCAACCCTCACCTATGGCCATGAGCTTTGGGTAGTGACCAAAAGAATGAGATTGCGGATACAATTGGCCAAAATGAGTTTCCTTCCTTCGCGTCGAAAGGAGCCAGCTGAGGTGGTTCGGGCATCTGATCGGGATGCCTCCTGGATGCCTCCCTGTGGAGGTCTTTCGGGCACGTCCAACTGGGAGGAGACCCCGGGGTAGACCCAGAACTTGCTGGAGGGATTATATATCCCATCTGGCCTGGGAACACCTCGGGATCACCCAGAAGGAGCTGGAAAGTGTTGCTGGGGAGAGGGAAGTCTGGAATACCCTGCTTAGCCTGCTGCCACCGCGACCCAATCCCGGATAAGCGGAAGATAATGGATGGATGGATAGATAACCTTGTGAAAATACTCCATTACAAGTAAGAGTCCTGCATTTGAAATCTTACTTTTAATCAGAAAAAACTTATTTAAAAGTACTGTATTAAAAGGTGAAAGTACTCATTATAGAGCAAAAAAGCTTTTTTCTTATATTATTGGGTAACTTAGCTGTTGTAGTTGGTAGTGAGGGAGCTACTACTTTATATACTGTTGAATAATTTAATTTATACTTACAATAATAAAATACTTCATATTGTATATGATCATCATAGGATTTGCAAATAAAATTGCAGTCTGCAAAGTAACTAGTGGAGCACAAAGTAGAAGATGTGCTTCTGAATGGAAACTCTCAAATACAAGTACCTCCAAATTGTACTGAAGTACAGTACTTGAGTAAATGTACTGTGCTCAGGAGCACACCTAACACCTAACAATTTACCCACTAGTCACATGTGATGTACCCACAACACAAAACCAATGAAGTAGGCAATTTCACATATTAAATGAAATCCTAAAACCTTACACATAACATAAAATATATATATATTCATGGCTTATAGGGGTAACAGTATGGTTCCTGAGAACATCACAAACTGTCTGTCTTCCAGTATTTGACCTTGTTTTGCTGCATGTCAGTCAACAGTCATCCTTCACCTCTGACTAGAAATTAGTGCAAATCAGATATATGTCTAAAAACTCTCACTCGAAACTATCCCTGCTTGCAGGAACTTACTTCCCCATGTAGTGAAATGAACTCAGCTGTCAGAACGGAGAGCAAGGGGGGAGGAGAAAGGAGAAACCAGACAGGGAACTTGGCCAGGGGAAATAGAGGAACCAATTGTGTTTCTGTGACTTTGGCCTCTTATCTGAAGCTTTGAACAATGACACAGCACCTTCTGTTTAACTTGCACTAATTTTGTACAGCGTGTACAAAATGCTGCATAAATAATTCTTAAAATGGCTGGAATAAATTTACTTTAATGCTACAAACAGTTGTTTGTGTTTGTCAGCTAACATACACATTGCTGACATCACTGAAACCACAAGTCTTTTTCACACTTCTGAAAAACTGTCACAAAGTCTATCCACAGTAGTGCTGCTGGTGATAGAAAGGAAGTCCACTAAAGACAACAAAATAAGAGGAACTCCTTCTTTATAAGACTGTAACAAGACCTGCAAACTGTCATTAAGCTCAGCCAAAGCTTAGAGAGAGTGTTGATTATCTCAAGTATTGTTGCTTGTTTATTTGGAAAGAAATTACCCTGACATCTGTACAGTTTGTTTGTTAGCAGGGGACCAGTGACATCTCATACTAAATGGAAAATGATGTAAATGCAGCCACATGTGTGTCCTTTCTGCCTGCCAGAATTCCTCTACTAAAACTCCCCTTCCCTGTCTCACTTACCCTTCATTTGTCAGCTGTTCACATCATTTGTTCAACATGTTGCTTACTGAAAAGGTAATAAAATGTATACTTTGATACTTTTTTTTAACTTAAAAATTGTGTTAAATAGTTAATAAGTTAGTCAAGCCAATGTCTCTACAGCAGCCAAGACCTGCGAACAAATTATGTATCCAAAAGATTAGATTATAACCTACACTGTAGCCTTGATTTTAGAAATACTGAGGTCATATTTCCCCATGTGATGCAACTAGGGCTGCCACTACCTATTATTTTCATTATCGATAAATCTGCCAATTATTTTCATGATTAATCGTTAAGTCTATAAAATTTCCCAGAGCCCAAAGTGACGTCTTCAAACTACTTATTTTGTCCAACCATCAGTCCAAAACCCAAAGACTCTTCATTTACTATCATGAATGACAAAGAAAAGCAGCAAATCCTTACATTTAAGAAGCTGGAACCAGCAAATGTTTGACTCTTTTGCTTGAAAAATGACGGAAATTATTAATTGATTATCAAAATAGTTGGCAACTAATTTTCACCCCAGCCCCTGAGACTGAAGTGCTGCTGTCTTGCTCTGGTTCTGAATATTTTTCTTATATATGTTTTATTGGATTTGTTTAATTGTTAACATTTATTTTCTCCAAATTTCTCCTATATTCTCCCACAATTTCCTTTAAGTTAGGTCAATTAGGTCAAGTCTAGGAATATTGTCTATAATAAATATCAGAATCTGCCTCAAATATCACAATAATTACAAACCTCTAAATTCACTGAATCAAAAAGGAAGTCATGTCTCCAATGTCCTCAATTTCAAGGCCTAAACTTTAGCATTTCACAAAGCATTTGTTTACATTTGAGCTTTATACTTTTATGACTTCACTTTTTGGAAGAGCGGGTGAAATTAGCCAGATAAATCAGCGAAGGGCCACCTTTAACAAAGCTCCTTATAGCCTGGAAAAGTAAAATAAAAATGAAAATAAAGACTGTTTGCTTGAGTTTATCTGGGGTCCTAAAAGTGTGATCACAGGTCCTTGAGAGTGACAAAGTAAGCTGTTATTACTTTGGTGGTACGTGTGACAATGCAAGCAACTTTGTAATGTATTGCACCATACTGACACTTGATACTGATATATATCCACTCACTCTATTGGTGGTTATATCTTCCCATAATCAGTAGTTTTGTTCATGAGTCTGTGGTTACACTATTAAACAAAACTGTTAATCCAAGTCCAACTTACCATCATCAGAGGCTTCAGCACCTCTTTTAAAGTGCTCAAGGTTAACTTTGGGGGGTCGGTTGGGCTTGGCAGGAGCCGTGCCCAAAGCTAAACTGTTGGGGAGGGGGTTACGCTTGGGGCCTAAAGTGGCCTCACCATTAATGCTGCTGGCTTGAGGAGACGGCTTCCTCAAGCTAGGTTTTTTACAGGCTGAAGGTTTGGGAGGAAGGGTGGAGTTGGTAGCAGCCAGAGGCGGTTTGCTGGCTGCTTCTGCTCTCACACTGCTATCTGACTGCTCAGTCCTGTCCGTCTCCTTGTTGAACATATTCTTAGCAATCTTGAAGTTGGAAGGGGGCTTAACAGTAGAGTTTGCCAGAAGTAAAGGTTTGTTAGTGATGTCCGTGTTGGCTGGTGCCATCTCTTCATTTTGCTGACGTAACTTTGAAATGCTGCTGATCGGTTTATGTTGAAAAGGAGGTATTTTGGGTGGTGTGGAGCCAGTTTCACCCCCACCAGTGTCTTCTTTCATCCAGCTGGGCTTGGAGATGACTCCTGGAGAGGGTTTAGGAAAGGCAAGTTTGGAGTCGGACAGGGTGGAGTTGAGGGAGGGCTTGTTGGGAGGGGGCTTCTGTCCAGGGCCTTTAGCTTCAGGAGCCTGGGAAAGAGGTGGCTTCGGAGGTATCTGCTGTTTATTAAAAATGACAGGTTTGTCGTTGGTGTTTGTGCCATCCCGGTTGTTTGAAAACCTGCCCGCCAGGGCTTTCGTTTTGCTTGGTTCATGGGCCTCTGTGTCACTTTTAGCTGATACTGTATTTTTCTGAAAGTTGGGTTTAGGAGGAACCTTTACTGCACTGCCTGAGAGGCTCTCCAAGACAGGTTTCTTCGTCTGTATGGTCGGGCCAGAGGAGAGGGTGGGGTGAAGGGGTTGTTTGGTACGTCCAGCTGTTATGGAAGAAGTCTCGTCAGTGCTCGCCCCGCTCGCTTGGAAGCGAGCCATGATGGCCTTCACATCAGCTTTGTTTTGCTGGAAAGAATAGAGGAGGACCAGAAGAGAGAGTTAATAAATTAAAATGAAATTAGAACATGATTTACATGCTAGAATATTAAAATGACTTCAGCAAACAGAAGTTCTGGAACTGAAACTGCTGAACAGAAGAAAAAGAGGAATAAAAACAAACATCCACACTTTAATAGTCTGACTAACAGTGGTGGAAGGTAACTAACTATACATTTGCTGTACTAAGGTAGAATTTTGAGTTGGTTGTACTTTTTGCAGGATTTACATTTTCTGCTACTTTGTACTTTTGCTCCAAATATTCAGACACAAATATTGTACTTTTTAATTAACTACATGTTTGACAACTTTAGTTACTAGTTACTTTGCAAGTTTAGTTTAATAATACAATTATCAACAAATAAATTATTCAGTAAAATTTGAGATTAAGACAAACTGTATTGATTCCTGCAGGAAAATTAACAAGCTACACTGGAAAATAAACTATATAAAGTAGTTAAACCACTTTTACCAGCTTCAACATTGAAGTGATGAACACATTAATGCATCAATAATTATAATCCAATTATATGATATTTTATTTTGAAATTTGCCATTCTGCAAAATGAGTAATTTTACTTTTGGTACTTTAAGTATATTTTGATGTTAATGGTATTTTTAATTAAAAATTTTTTTAAATGCATAACTTTTACTTTAAACAGAGTATTTATACAATGTGGTATTGCTACTTTCACTTAAGTACAAGGTGTGCATAGCTCTTCCCCCTCTGCTGACTTAAAGTTTCACATAGTTGTGTGTGTCTCACCATCACTCTGTTGTTGAAAGGAAAATGTTTGAACCACCCAGGGCTGGTGTTTATATTTAAAATCAGCCTCTACCACAAAAATTTAAAGTTTAAGTTAAATTTCATCAATTTAATCGAGTTGTTCTGTTTGGCTTTAACAAGAAAGTACTCTCAACACTTACAACATTACAAAAAAACAGGAGCTCTCCATAATGAATGAAAAAGTCCTGTATTCTCGTTAACAGAATAATAATGAGAACTGGGAACCAAATTCTAAGCAATGAAAAGCAAGTGTGATATTTGAGATGGATGAGTCTTCTCCACTTCCTCCCACTGTACAAAAATTAAGCCAAAATATCCCGGATACGAGCGCTGCCATCTTGCACTGGTGACATCATTTGGAGCCAGAGTCTACGCAGTAGTGATTGGGCGTTGGAGCTGTGGTACTGGGTTCCCGCCCTTACACCCGCCCACCCCATCGCAAGCAGGGCTCAGCTGTCAATTATGAAGTTTCGCCCCCTTTTTATAGCATCAAATAACTCATTAAAACCAAACTTATCAGAAAAAATGAACACTACAGTACATCAGTGTGATAAGAACTACCTAAAACAACAGAAACCATCTTTGGGAAAAATTTATTTGGAGTGTACTTTGAGTTTTTAGTTTGGCTCATGTCCCATTTGCTGACAAAGATTGAGAGGGGTTTATGACCTATGACCTTTACTTTTTGGGAGCTCTCATGTCATCCATCAACATTAAAAGACATCTGAAGTATAATAATTATACATAAACTCATGACTGAAAACATTTACTACTGAGCAATAAACTAAGCTTTATTACTTCTCAGATAACAGTTTGTATTGACTTCCTGGATTATTTTTTGGCACTTTGACACTTTGGTTAATTATAAACCTTGTGCACATTCTCCAGTGCAGGTAAACAAAAGGTACTTCAGTCAAGTGTTTGTTGTTGAAGAAGAGGGTGATGCCTATTTACAATATGCCTGTTTTGAGGTTGAATGGGCCTTAACCACAAAATAGATTATAGTTTATTGTAGTTTTGTTGTTTATTGCACTGAAAAGAAGTCAATAGAAAAAAGTCTGTTGTGTTTCTTTGGCTATGACATGCATGTATAAGCCATTAAAACATCTGGAGTCAGCAAGGTAGTCCCATGAGCACTCAGAGGTGTGCAGATTGACCAAATACTGAGGGAGCTGCATCACTACAAGTTACATCCAAAAATGTGCTCAAAATATCAGGTTTGGTCCAGTATAATGTAGGTGTATTTCACAAAGTGCCACAATGGACTGACCAAGCAGCAGCCACACCTTTTTCAATGAGGCTGTTTGACTGGAGTCAGAGACACCATACCAGGAAGTGGAGATAAGGGCAGGAGGACAGAGAGCTGCTGCTATTCCTACTGCAGAGCAGTAAAAGTGAGGGGGAAATGTGCAATGAAAAATACACATGTATGAAGCTAAATGGGAAGTACAGTGAACCCCAGAACTAATGTATGATTCACACAGTAATGTTGTAAAACAGTAACACCTGCACCAGGTTGCCAGTAAAGAAAAGAAGCTACTGTGTTATTATAATTAGACTGATCTCAGTGTCATGGTTTTGGGTTTAGTTTAGTGTTTCCTGTTTTACTTTGAAGGTTTTCTTGTGTTCTGACTTTCTTTACACTTCCTGTCATTGTTCTTTTTCCTCCTTTTTTGATTACTTTGATTTGTTTCACCTGTCCCCTATTAGCCTTCCCTCCCTGGTTTATTATAGTAATTTCCAGTGTGCTTCTAGTGTTTTTCCAGTGTTTTGAGTATTGTTTCAAATTACTGTTTTCTGGAGCTTGTCTGTTTGGATTTTGCCAATTAATAAATTGCTAAATTTAAACTTCTTAAACAAATTTGGCAGACTCATCAAGTTATCTATCCATCATCAAAGATGTGGCTAACGTCTGGAGACTCCCCCTGTGATACGAGGTTGCGATCTAGACAGACTTCAGTCAGCTATAGGGCCATTAGCTTCACTGATAACTGCACTAACAGTTGCCACAGCTACAACCATAGATAGTTACACAGTGCAAGACAGTATAGTAAGAGCATACAGTAGCAGCTGGGGGAAGTTAGCCTTGAAGGCTTCAGGCGGCTTCCGGGCAGCTTTCTGACAGAAAGTCCACAGTGCTTTCTGACTGTCTCAGTCTATCAGAAATAATGTATTATAAAATGTCACAAATCCTGTGAATTTGCACCCAGGAGACTGGGTTTCATAATCCAATGGTAGCTCCGTTTCCCCCTCTTTTTCAGTAAATATTTTACTGTTTTGTTCGCACTTTGGTTAGGTTTAGGCACCGAACCACAAACACATGGTTAGATTCAGGCAACAAAACTACTTGGTTATGTTTAGGCACCACAAAAGCAGCATTAGGTTTAGACAAAAGAAATTAAAGTTAAAAAATACACCCTTTCACATCGTTTAACACATGTTACAATAACATTTCTGGAAGAAAGCCTTCAGGGCTAACTTCTCCCATGTGCCATACAGTATAGTCAGCAGCACTTGGCGGTTACTGGTGATATACTACCTCCTATATTTTTGGAGGTACCATCAAATTCTGGCTATATTTTTACAAATTGCTCCTTTAATGTGACACAGAAGCTATTTATTTAGCCATAGTTTAGCAGAATATGTTCTAGCATATTGGGCATATGAATAGATGACGGAGAAGTTGATATTTTATGAGGATTGATTTTGATGCCGGAAATTGTCACACTTTGAATCCAATTTAACTGTCTAAGCTGTCAAGTTGCCACAGCTGCTCCCTTCATTGAAAAAGGCAGTTGCCGACTTTTTATTTCACTTTTCAAATCTCACAAGATTTGAGTGGAGATTTAATGGTGCAAGTAACAGCTTGCATTGGTGGCATAACGAAGTGTCTCAACACGAAGCCTGACGTGTGGTGAATATGAAATCAGGGGTAAAGAAACATAGGAAAGTTCCCTCATCACGCTTCTGTTTCTCAACCGCAGTAAACTAAAAATTACCCAATATGTTCTGCACTTGAAAGTTGCAATTACAGCTTCTCTAAATGTTTTCTGAAGTTGCAATTTTGTAAAAAACCTGCAAATTCTTTCAAATTCTGGAAACACACAATAATGCAACAAAACTCAACAGAACCACAAAATACAGACATACAGCCAGCCAAAAGATTTCACCAAAATATAACCTTAAGATTTATTGCAGGGCTGTTGTATTAGATTACACCGGTTTGTTTTATCAATGTGTACCTAATCAAATGGCAAATGACTGTACATTCTAGGTTTAGATGGGTGTAGCCTGCATGCAATCTGTTGTTTTAGTGCAGGATCACTTTTATCATCTGGAAATTCATTGGGAGAAGTGACAACCTCAGCATTGTTATGTTGGCTACTTCAGCCACTGAGGTGTTTAGCTTGTTTTCCTGTTATTGCAAATATAAATAAAAATGCAGATGTCTATGCTGTTATTCAACACAAGTGCATTTCAAGTCCAATGACCAGCTGAGAAATGAGAGAAGAATGAGATCTCCTGTTCTGTGCAAAGAGGAACCATGATTTCTATTTCCAGTGTGATGAAAAGTGTAGGCCAAAGACGACTTACTCAATCTCAAAACCAAAGAAAAAACAGTGACTTCTCCTGGTTTTACACAATAAATGAAACGGCTGCCTTTTATGCCTTGAAGAAGGTCTCTGACCAAAAGCTTGCATTAAAAAAGATTTTTACACAGATTGAGTATGCGGATGCTTTTCTTTCTACTTTAGTTTGATGCTTTGTAGCTCCAGCACTACTTTTAAGTCTTTATACCGAGTGAGCTGTGTTTTTCTCTTTGATTCTTGTACATAATAAATGAAAAAAATGTTGAAAATGCCTTGAATATCAAACAAAATTAAAATATCATGGGTATTAAACACTATTAGGATAACTTAAGGCCCATAAATCACCAAAGTGAAGTGACTTTGGAGTCCAAATTCTGTTGAATGTAAGGGCACAATTTAGATTTAACAGCTTTTGTTGTCTGATCATACATGCA
This sequence comes from Hollardia meadi, assembly GCA_037974645.1. Lineage (NCBI taxonomy): Eukaryota > Metazoa > Chordata > Actinopteri > Tetraodontiformes > Triacanthodidae > Hollardia > Hollardia meadi. The sequence goes on from JBBPCS010005579.1 coordinate 13,514, forward strand.
GTAACTTGCTCAAACAAATGTTAATGTTTAGTAGAATGAATGATTAGGCCTACTACTTCATTCATGAGTCAGCCATGAGTAAAATGATCATAATATATTTCCTACAATAGCTTTGTTTGTCGTTAAATGTTACCAGGGCACTCCAGAGTAATTCTAACATCTACAAAGTGATTTTTATATGGCTTTGGTTGACTGTTGAGTCGTACTCACCATTTTGAGAACAACACTCCCGGACGCCTCTGCTATGTCCAAATGGTCGGTGTATAAAGTGGTGGAGAGAGTGTTTGTTCAGTGTATCTGTGTGAGTTTCTGTTGCCGTCGAAGGGAGAAAAGTGCCGAGAGATAATGAGTGAGGGTGCGAATGTGTGAGTCTGTGGGGGGATGTATACTCCAGTTTTGTCGGTGTCATAAGCAGCCTGCTTGACTACTTCCTCTCTCAGCAGTATGTGTGTTTTGTGCGAGTCTCACAGCGTCTGTTATCAGTGTGTTTTCATCTCATGGATTTGCTTATCCCTGGCAAACTCCCGGCAGTTCCCCCTCTGATGCTCACTCATTCTGTCAGATCAACACACATTTGTCACAGAGTGAGGCTCGTTTCTTACCAAACATGTTAAACATTGTAAATATGATAAGATGATTTTGGTAAACAAAAAGTGTGACAAGACTAACAGCTACATAAAAAGCTATAACAGGCACAACATTAAAGAATTGGGCATATATAAATTAATGCATAAAAGTCTACTACGGCCATGCTAGCAGCTCTGTACGAGCACAGCATTTGCCTCACAATAACAATGCTAAAATGCTGATGTTAAGCATGTAAAATGTTTACCATTGACATATATAAAGAGGGATGAAGCGTGTCCACACTGTGCAAAAATTAAGCCAAAATATTCCTGCTGCCATCTTGTGCTGGTGACATCATTTGGAGGCTCGATTGGGGGGTGGAGACGCAATATTGAGGTTGGTATCGAGTACACCCACCTGACTCAATCGCGAGCGAGGCTCAGCTATCAATCATGACGTTTCACCCCCTTAATATAGAGTCAAATAATTAAATTAAAACCAAACTTATCAGAAAAAATGAACACTTGAACATACAGTACATCAGTGTGATAAAAACTACCTACAATGACTGAAACCATCTTTGGGAAAAATGTCTTTGGCGTGGACTTTGAGTTTTTAGTTTGAACCATGTCCTATCTACTAACGTGAAGGGGGAGAGGTTTATGAAATATACTGCAGCCAGCCAACAGGGGGCGATCCAGATGTGTAGAAAGTGTGAATCCATGACACTTTAAGTGTTGTCGTCTATCTTTATTTTACTGTCAATGGTCTGTACCAAATTTCATGGCAATCTAATAGTTATTGAGATATTTTGCGACTCAGGGTTTCTGCAGCTCCTTAAGTAGTATTTGAAAAGCTCTTGAAATAAAATCAATGAAATGAAAGTCATAAATTGTCTTTAATTTACCGTACAGCTTAAAAATTAAAATTGTCATGTACAGTAGCCTACCATAAAACGTCCAATAGTGTGTATTTGTTTGAATATTAGACAGTGAGAGACTCTATTATGTTTACATTACATTAGCTAGCTACAGATGTTGGAGTCTGGATGTGTCATCCTTTCGTCAGTTGTGGTTGCTAGCTACCAAAAAAAACTTGGAATGAGCCAAGATGGGGAGATGCCAGTTTAACCACAAATGCTTTGAGGAAATACGTTTTGCTGGTGCATGCAAGCAATAATTTATGCCAAAAGAATTTATGAAAGCAGCTTTGAAAAGTGCTAAACTGCCCAAGTGAGAATGTGGGGGGTCTGTCTCCTTATAAAACTATGGTTGTGTATTTGTTTGTGTAGCATTCAATCTGTAGCAAACCAAACCTTCCCCGGTTGGACAGTGAAATTAAAGTGACTAGTGGTACAGTTTGTAGGTACACAGATGGTATGGATTTCTTTTAACAACTGAAAGCCTTTGCAGACAAGTTAAATTATGCTTGTTTTTAAAGAACAGTTATAAAAGATTGTCCTGAGGCATGAACAAGTCCAGCATCAATAGCTATTTGTTTTAGTGAACCTGAGGTGTCTCAAGACCACAGGTCTTAAAAAAAACAGATGTTTCACTCAAAGTTTAAAGAAAAGAACATTTCTTTTTCTCTTAAAGACACTTTCAATTTCAGCATCAAAGCATTTCAGAGGAACTTTCCATTTGCATACTTTACACAGTGAATATGTTTGACAAAGACTGGACTGAAGAGTTGCCAAAAAGCGCAATCTGCTCGGTTTCACAGATGTTGAAATCTGCAAATAATAACCTGCTGTGCCTTTCAAATGTATTACTTGCAAACAAGGAATATTCAGTCTATTGTGCTGACCAACAGATGCATCCTAATCAAATATTCAGAATTTGTAAATTGAATCCTGTGAGTCCTGAAGATGAGTTTATGAGGTCTTTGTTTATTGGTGTGTATTGGTATGTCTATTCCATGTGTTCATGTACTATATTTGTCGTGTCATCGCAAGATTTTAGGTAGCTCCTCTTCGCTCCACTGCATCTTCTTCCTCCTCCTTTCTCGTCATTCCGCTGACCGGTGATACAAGTACCCCTCCGCCCCGTCTTCATCATAGCCGCGATAATGCTCCTCCTCACCGCCTCCTCTCCCTCTGTCCTCGGGGCAGTGTATCCCCAGTCTCTTCTGCAGCTTCTCCTCCTGGAGGCGGAGCTCCATGGAGTCCACCAGGTCGTAGATGTTATCCAGGGACCACATGGGTGATGGGAACCACGCCTTCACATCGCCGTCCTTCCCCACAAACAGCATGCTGAAATAATCCTTACTGATCTTCAGCTGTTCTCTCAGGTTGTTGACCGTGTCACGGGACAACGGCTCAACTTCACTCTGACTCCGACCTGGAAGAAGAACGACAGGGTGAAAACTAAGTCCTGCACTTTACTAAACAATGTAGAAAGGGATTAACTCACATTACTGTGACTTACCATTTAGTGGGAAAAGCTGAACAGTTCCTGACGCTTTTTCTCCAGCTCCGGTCAGCTTCAACATGGCAAAGTGGCGAATACCTGAAGAGATCCAGAAATGCTTCTTATTTAGCTATTGTGAGTAACAAATAGCTGTTTCGGGTAGCATAATAGACTCCCTAGTGGTGACTCCAAACAGTTTCAGGGCAGGCTCAATGCAAGTGAAAAAAAATTTCATTTATTACATTATTTCTCAAAACATCACATAGAATAGCCGAAATGTGAGTGATTTGGTTAAAGACATTACAGTCGATTTGGGAAATTTTACTGTTTCATTCAGTCAGAAACTAATAAATGCCTAAGGACAGACCTTTTTATGTATTTGATGTAGTCTGAAGTTATGTCAAACAGTAATATTAGGCTGTCTTGGCTCAATTGTTGAGTATCTATTGGATAAAATAATATATAATCATGATCGTAGGCATCCGCAGGTGAGGGAAGTGCTCCAAGCTTTGTCTGAAGGGTGGCCACAGTCTCAGATTTTTCAAAACCCCGCACTGTATCATAGTATAACAATGTATTATGGTAAAAATAATGCAATACATTTATGTACATGTATAGGTATTATGTAATAATAAGGCAGAGATGGTGTTGGCTTGGATTGTCATTCCCAGCCCTGAAGGTCAGAAGAGAAACCTTTTAAATTTCCATATAGCTACAAATACTACAGAGCGGACAGATGGTTTATTATTCAGTATATTGTAAGTGTGATGTGTTACTGACCGAGGTGACACTCCTGTCCACTGAGAGCAGAAAGCTGCTGCTGTAAGGAGTAGTCGTCCTTAGAGGGAGCAGAGATGAGCAGCAGTCTCCTCTTAGACGTGAACCTAAACAGCCATTAAAACGATGACACAAGAATGTTGTGGTGTTGACACATTTTGTGTAATGATTGTAATTTGTGTTAAACTTAGCAGACTATTGATTTTACCATTTGTACTATAAGCCAACACTTTAGTACGAAAGCAGAGAGCATTTACTCTAAAAAAGCTAGAGTTGAGAAAAAAAACGTTTAAAAAAAAAATACTTTTAAAAAAAATAATACGTAGCTTACCTTGAAATTATATAATAAATTAAGTTACATCTTAATACATTAAAATAAGTGTTTAAAAGCAGCTTGACTACAAAAAAATTGTTGATTCCACTTAAGTCAAAAGCCGATCTGGCCACTACCGTGCTAAGCTAACGTTTGCCTACATAACTGTTTAACAGAACTAGCCTAGTGGATCACTGCTGCGCAGACTCTGGCTCCAAATGACATCACCATTGCAAGATGGCAGCGCTTGTATCCAGGATATTTTGGCTTAATTTTTGTACAGTGGGAGGAAGTGGAGATGCATTATATATCTTTATATACGTCAATGGTCAAGGGTAGCTGTGGCTATCTCTAGCTAGCTTTCACAGGATTTGGCTGTCGTGTTTTAGCTGTGTTGCTGTTTGTTTAGGCTTTTAGCTGTTTTGTTTTAATTGAACATTTAACATGATGTTTTATTTGTAATTATACATTTGTATGGCATAAAAGTGTTACAGGCTATGGCAAATTAAATGTCAAGAAGTCCAATTTTTAACTAAATACACAGTTACTGCTTTTTGGCTTTGTATGGCAGAACAGATCTGAGGGCATGTGAAATAAAGACACTCCCAGTGAGAAAAATTGTGTCTATGATTTCTGAAGAGGCTCCAGATGCTGCTTGTCTTTATGTAGTATTAGGTAATAATGAGCACTGGATTACAGAAGGCTTCTCTACCTGAGCAGTGAATTCTCGGCTCCAGGCTGTTGTTTGTTTTTGGAGCAGACCGGAGGACTCCTTCTTTCCTTTTCTTTTTCTGAGCGCCTTGAGGGAAAGTTGTCAATGTACTCGAACAGAGCAGGACTTGATGGGGGAGCCTCAAAGACTCTCTGGTGGAAAGATAAAAGTTAATTAGGCAAGAAACAAGTAAAGACATGTCAAGTCACTTTCGGTTCCCCGTATTACAATTATGTATAAATGATCTTTAAATTACAAGCCTACGTCAGCTGCAGTTCCTGACGTAGCTTACGACAACATTAAAACAAAAAGAAAATTGTTTAAAATGTGTAAAACTGTTCCTAAATGATGCAGTATTTTTTTTGGGGGGATTTTCACAAATAAGTAAAAGTAGCTTTGTCATACAAGTTTGAAAGAAAAGTGGAGCCTGTTTGATTCCTGCACTGGCTGCTTCCCGGTGTGAACAGGACTGTCTTACATTGGGCTTCATGTCGTAGTCTGAGACGGTCATTGAAAAGAGATCAGAGGACGAGAGGCCGAGCTCTGCTCTCAGCAGAGAGATTAGGCCTGGATCTGAGAAATGTTGTGATTTGTCGCTGAGTGGAGGATCTGAATCTGAAACACACAAAATATATGAATGCATGTGTGTGAATAGGTGTAGAAGGGGCAGACAAAATAACAGTGACACCTGTTTAGTGCAGCACAGCTAGCATGGTATAAAGTTGCGTCAATACCACTGAGGACAGTATTTATTAGAGGGCTTCTGTGGTTGTATTTCCAATACTTTGGTTTAAGGACCTGACACACCCATCTGCCACAACTGTAGTTCGTGTTTCCTGCTAATTAGCAAATGTTAACATGCTAAACTAAGATGTGTTATCATTTAGCTCAAAGCACCACTGCGGTTTTAGTGCCTAAGTACAGCCTCACATGGCTGTAGACTCTTGGTCTTGTTTTACATTAAAACAGCTGCTGTTCAGCTGTTGACTCCCAAGTCTTGGAGGTCACAAGTCTTCACAGGATAAACAAAAAAATGCAGAGAGGTTTGCAGTGGATTTTTTTTTTAATTAAAGAGGATGAAGCATGAAAAACACTCTTACTTGGATCACCGCTGAAGTGAACCCAACCAGCTGTTAGATGCAAGATGCAAATATTTGAACATAAAACATCAAATATAAACAGAAATGTACAAACGCTTCGTACCGAGTTGGTGGTGTTGCAGCGTCAGGGTGACATCACTTCTTTCGCCCACAATGGTCGCCACTGTGATCTTCCTGATAGCGAGGTCACAGTGTTGCTTCTCATTCTCCTGTTTCTGCTGGATGTACAGTGTTGTATCTCTGCTGGGCGTTGAGATCAACTAGTACCAGGACAACACGCAAACAGATTTATCACTCCCAGTGGACAATAGGAGGGTACTGATGAGGCGCAGATTTGTCTCAAAAATCCAATGCATTTATAAGATGGATGCTACTATAAATTAGGATTACAGAGAGAAGACAGGGAGATAAAAGGGAGACAAACGAGAATGTTCTCACCATTAATCTTCTTGTCCCCCTTAAAGTGTCCAAAAACTCCTTCAGGGCGGTTTTATCCTTCTCGCTGGCCTCTCTGTTGGACTTTTTCCCTCTTCCTTTACCTTTCTTCCCTTTTTTCCCTTTGCCCTTTTTCTTAGAGCTCTGTTTTTCTTGTCTATCCTCGTTTACATTCCCCTCTTTTTTATCTTCACCGTTTTTCCCTCCATGTATCTTCTTTCCGTCTTCCACAGTGGAGTCAAGCCTGCAGAAGAATAGGGGGAAAAAATGACTTTGGTGTTGATTTAACACTGAAAAAGCACACCTCCCTCTACTGGAAAGGGATGAGGGGGTATAATATACAAGATGGGAACAGAAAATATAAGCAGGGTTTCAGTGAAATCAACCAAATATCTACAACATTTTAGAAAAATGACAAAAAATATGAAAAATGCACCTGTCTTTCTTCACTTCTTCTTTGCTCTTAGACATAGATGAAGGGCCGTCCACTCTTTCCTGTCCGTTAGAAGTGGCCCGACCACCACCGCTCCAGTCCCTTCCCCTCGTGGACCCCACTGCAGGCACCTTCCGGATAACAAACCTTGACCGTCCTCTCAGTATGTCCTGGATTTTACTCTTCAGGGCAGCTTTTTTGTCCAGGGGAGGTTTTCTTTGTAATGCCACAACAGAAGTTGCATTCCCTCGCCTGTGAGGGCTTAGTACGATCGTTTTCCTCATCTTTTTCCTTGTCACCACAACCTTTTTTTTAGTGGTTTTACACCTGAATAAAAAACATCAGACAACATGAATTCAAATGACAGAAGAATTCATGGTTTTCACAACTTATGGGTGCAAATGCATGCTATTATAGAATACTAAAATGGAAACTGATGCAGGAGAAAGATTGGTTACAGACCATACTTTTTCACATTGGACCCATAAGCTTTTCCTTATCTAAACTGAGGGGTCTGTGTTGCACAGATTGGAAGTCCCATGTGGCAAATTTGTACATTGTTGGTAAATATAAATAACAAGAGTCTACATTTATGCTAGCTCTTTAAGGCTGCACAGCAATACTTTGAGCTAAATGCTAATATGCTCACAATGACAATTTCAACATGCCGGTGCTAAGTAGGTGTAATATTTACTTTGTTCACGGTTTAGCATTTTAGCATGCTAATATTTAAGGGAAGGTCATTTATTTTTCAGGTATTTGGTCATAAACCAAAGTATTGGACACATTGGAATTTTGATCCGATGATGGTGTTACAATTTTGTTTTGTTTTTTACAATTTATCCTGAGGCAATCCATCCAACAGTTATTGAGACATTTCACTCAAAACCATCAGCCTCGTGGGGGTGCTAGCTGAAAAGTCAGGGGATCACCAAAGTCAGTAGGACTCATCATCTGGGGACCATGAATGTCTATACGAAATTACATGGCAATCCATCAAATGTTTGTTGAAATATCTTGGACTAAAGTGGTGGATTGACCAACCAACATTGCCATTACTGTTTCACAAGCATGGCTAAAAGTGGCTTGACTTGACATATAATTATTTTACACCTGTATTAAACCCAATAATACACCGATAGCAGTGCATTATATGGACAATCAGCTAAATGTTAGTTTTGCACAGCTTTGCTCACTTTAAATTGAAAGCTGAGTGAATTAACCTGTTAAATCCTTCCTCAGTTGTCTGATAGTACATTGAATGACACAATGGTGTAATGAAACCTCAGGTTGGATCCTTTTCGGGTCATCTTTTCCAGCTTCCTCATGGGGAACTGATCAATGAGCTCCAAAATCGCCTCAACACGGACCGGATAAGGGAAGCGCTCACTGACCCGAAGGTTCTTCTTCACGACCAGCATGGTGAACCCTTGCTCCTGAAACAATTGGTACAGTATTGTTAGTGGAAGCACCCACAAAAGAGCATCATACAATTTAGGAAATGTTTAAATTGAAAGAAATAATTGTTAATATTTGGTTTTAACTGGTTACCTGGTTGGTAAGGTCCAGGTAGTGCAGCAGTTTGGTAACCGTGTCCGGGTCCAGGCTCTCTACTGTGACATCTCCTTGGAAAGTTGTTTTCTGGATTCGACCTTCCATCATGGCGTTCTGGATGATGGTGATGATGAATGTGTCTCTTTCTGCTAGACGGCAGTTCAGGCCTTTCTGAGAGAGACATCAAATAAGAAAGAAAAGGAGTAAGGGAAGAGAAAGACTATTTTCAGTGAAATTCCGGTGTAATATTTTCTTGTATGTCTGTACATACAATACCTGGTCCATGTCTTCCAGCTGTTTCTCCATCATACGAAGGTAGTGGTTATTGTGCGATGGGGCTGTTATCACCCACAGTCGCTTTTTACCTGGAAGGAAGAATGGTGATATAGCTGCTGTAAGTAAATAGACAGACAAATAGACACATCAGCTGATCAGATTATTTGTCTTGCCTGCAAAGTCAGCCAGGAAATCCAGCTCCGGAGCCAGGCTCGAGGATGACTCTCCAACTCCTCTGTTGTCTCCATGTCCTCCGTTTTCGTCCAACCCCAACCCCTGCTCGATTCCTGGAGGGAGGTCTGAATAGTCTCCCCAGTCCCTCACATTTGGGTCCAGCTGATCCTTGGGCTTGCTACGACCGATGCCCGACGAGGCGGTAAGCAAACTGGCGTAGCTTAGGCTCCACAGGGCAGCAAACAACAGCAGAGTCCACTGTGAGCTTCTGAAATGAAACATCCTTGCTGACACAGTTGAGTGTTGGTTTGGTGATCAGCTGGAACTGGTTAGCAGACCACAAATCCTCCTCTGGCAGATTTGTGTAGTTCCTAGGCAGCAGCGTTGCATCTGAAACTGACAATGGATTCACCAGCTGTTTGATTTAAGTGTTAAAAAGCTCTCGATTGTGAGTCACAAAACTTCCAGTTGATAAGTCTCCATACTTTGAATCCACATTCAAACCTCCGTTAAAGGCTGAAGCATTCTGTATCCTTCACAAAAACCAGGTGGTTCAAATCTGTCATGAATCTCAAAAGTACAAGGACAGCAAAGACTGCAGTGATGTTAACCCGTCTCACCAGCAGAGAGACTGACTGGGGAGACCTCCCTCTCTACACACACACACACACACACACTCCTGGTTCACATTATACCCCAGGCTCGTTAACAGGAAACTCTTGGAATTTTCTGTGACTTCAAAGCATTTTTTCCCCTGAAAAATCTCTTTGTTTCTCTCTCTCTCGCTCTCGCTCTCTCTCTCTGTCTCTCTCTCTCTCTCTCACACACACACACACATCATTCACATATACAGTACATACTTACATACAGAGTATGATGTGCACATTGATGCCAATGAACCCAAGTGTGTGCATTCACACACATGCACACATTTTTTTTTTTTAATTTAACCTTTATTGTACCAGGAATATTCCCATTGAGATTAAAAACAAAGCGACAGACGTATAGAAAACATATATGACACAAGCAACAGACTTAAAAACAATCAAACAACACATTTATCAGTGTTCAGTGGCAGGACATGTACATTCAGTGGTCAAATAGTCCTTGATCCCAGTTTTATAATCTTCCGTGTTTACCAGATAATCTAGTTTAAGGTGATTCTGTTGCTCACTGCACGATGAGGGTGCAAAAACTTTATTTCTCTGAACAACTTTAAAAGCAGTTTGAAGGTCCTTGATCGCGCTCTGTAGAGATGAGACACATGCAAAAACATACTCGTTGCTTTACATAACATTAGTATGATAGTAGGTCGGTGTTAGGGCAGCTGCCCTGCAGTGTCTTTGAGAGACTAAATCCCTACTTGCCTCAGGGGTGCTGTCCCGAAGCCGATCCTGACCTCTGACCTCCTGTAGAGTGGGACAAGTGAACAGATAGTTTCCCTGCGAGGACCTGTAAAATATCAAATTACTTGCATTATTATACCAAGTGAAGATTGATTGTATTTGGCTGCTTTGACTTTAACCTCTGCCATTATCCATCAGAGGCTGACACTGCCCTGTGTGATAATGATCACAAACTCTTATAGCGGCCTCACACCTGCTGGGGAAAAACACTAAGCAAAGCAGTTTTAAAAAATGAGCGTTAAAAGTGGGAGGTAGAGCAGTTCAGTTTGAAGCCATTTGTTCTACAGGAGTTTAAAGCTTTTAAATGAAGGGAAATGGCAGCAACCATAAATAACACAGACAGGCTAACTGACACCTGCGGTCTAGAAAAGTTTACACCGGTTCAAAGTTGTGAGTCCGAGGCCAGTGTGCACACAGGCGAGTTAACCCTGAAGACGTTCTGCCAGGAAAAAAGAGGTATTCATCCCTCCCACTACTGCCCTATAAATGCTCCAGCAAATAAAATCTCAACCACACTAAACCAAAGCCTGAAACTAGTCATCTATCACTTAATGTACTATCAATTCCCACCGATCAAAACTAGAATTCTCTCTTTGAACAACCGACCACAAGGCTCCATAGACCAGGCCAAATGTAACCATAAATTTGACGTATTTACAGATTTTTACCGTCAGATTTACCAAATGCTAATAAAGTTACAGTAAAAATTACATAATGTGAAGTAATAGTAGTAAATCATTCCGGTTGAACACTTAAATGTCCAAAATGTGGGTTCTAGGACAGTGAAAGATAAAATAATTATAATGTCAAACAAAAGTCATACATGGGTAATGTACCATATTTGCATTGCATTTACCAAGTGAGGTCTAATATGGGAATGGGATTGATTCATCATCCTAAGTCCAAATGTTGTTGGCCTATGATGTACACAAATCCTTGCCGTTTATCAGCCATATTTTGTTTGAATAAGACTTGGGTGGAATAAAAGATGTTTTCATCTGTGATTTAATTTTTCTCTTTTACTAAAATATATTTAAAGAATCAGGTATCCATTCAATGATAATGGTTGCATTTTCGTTGCTAGTTTGCAAGTTTCTAAACAACATTATTTGGCAATTGTAAAGAGTCTTCATTTTATTCTTAATTTTCAGAATAACAACATGAGAAACACACGTGACCTGAAAGAGGAAGAGGAGACAGTTTTTAGAATAAAAGATGATTTTATACGTCACGGCAAGGTAAAACGACTTTGACTTGACTTAAAACAATGACATTTTAGGGGCGTTATAATCAGAAATGAACTTCCACCTGCGTCCTCTCCTCAAAATTACATGTGTTGCTTTTAATTTCACTGAGGAGAAAGAAGAATTGAAGAGAGAATATAGAAGAAAGGCATACAAGCAAAGCCAATTAGAAGAGCTGTTTTTTCGGGTGTAACGCTGAAATGAGAACCAGGCGTCACAACAATGCATTCCACTCTCTGAGCCGGATAAAGAGAACCAGATGATCAGTACGCATGTGTGAGAGAGTGTATATATAAACTGTATACAGTACATATACCGCCCTGTAAGTGAATGTAGGTACTGATGCAGAGAGAATTAATAACAGACAAAGAAGTTATTGCTCAGATTCTGTCTCAATGCAAATTGTTTAGATTTACCAGGAAGTTGAACCACATTCTACGTGTCCCTACTAGGACAGGAACACAGATACAATGTGTGCCTCACAAGTACAAAATTTATAGCACACCGGCGCTGGAAGAACAAGGAAACATGCATGTGCTGTCATACACAGTTCAGTAAAAACATCATGGTGTAATGGTGCTGGAGAGGAGAAAATACACTCCACGTCTGTAATGGAGACCAGGGGTCTTGATGAATGTAAAACAGGAGGTCACACACATATTGATTTTGATCTTTATTTAAATAAACAAACATTTGGGAAGTGTATTTGATGTTGTAGCCAGAGGGTGGTTGAGGAAGCACAGTTTGGCCATCCTGCCTGGGCAAAAGAAACCTCACTGTAGATCATGTTTTCCATTTTTTATGACACATTATAATGTTAGAGATATATTATTTACATCAATTTCTCATCACTTGATGCTTTAGATCAGCTATTCTCAACCAGGGCTTTTCGGTCAGCCTTAGAGCATCATCTAGTGGGCTGCAGAGGCAGTAGTACAGCCAAATGGTTTGGTTATTGTTATTATTATTTTTTTTTTTGTAACTTACAAATATACTTATATTTACACTATATATAAAGTTGCTCAAGAATTCACATAAATAAAAAATGCCAAATTAAAATGCATATGTTCAGTAGCATTTGAATATCACCCGACAAACTTGTTCTGCCACTACTAGCTAACGTCTGCCGCAGCTAGCTAACGTCTGTCACAGCTAGCTAATGTTTGCCACAGTTAGCTAACATCTGCTGCAGCTGGCTAACGTCTGTCGCAGCTTGCTAATGTTTGCCACAGTCAGCTAACATCTGCTGCAGCTGGCTAACGTCTGTCGCAGCTAGCTAATGTTTGCCACAGCTAGCTAACATCTGCCGCAGCTAGGTAGGTTAACGTCTGCCGCAGCTAGGTAACGGCTGCCGCAGCTAGCTAACTTCTGTCACAGCTAGCTAACATTCCCTCAGATGCAGTGGCACAAATGGTTTTTGAAAAGAAAAAGTGATGTGGGAGTAATACTCAAGTAAAAGCTCCAATGCGTGTCGTGAGGAAATATGACCCTTACAACAATAAATTTCGATTCACAATGGCAGACAATAATGCTTAACCAAAATCACACGGTCACATTATGATTTTTCTGTCACTTATTTGGGAAAGTGGTCCTCAGAAATTTGTTGACACCAGAAATGGGCCTTAAGTTACAAAAGGTTGAGAAACCCCTGCTTTAGATGACACATCTGCTGATCCAGTGTCTCCTTTCAGTGACTAAAACACTGGATCTCATAGAGCGGTGTATGATTATCTTCACCAGTTAGTCTCAAAATGAGGACCAGGTAAAAATCTATACATTTTTTTATATTACAGTTTTATAGTATATATATATTATAGTACAGTAGTGAAAATTAAGTAGAAAGTTAAGTAGAACAGACTCACAAAAAGATAGAAAAATAGACTCAGTGCAATGGTCGATATAACATGGTAAAAGAGCGCCCTCCAGTGGATGTACACAGAGTTGCATCTTCTGTAGGCTATATTTTAGATTATGGGACGCCATTTTTTATTTTGTATTAGACACGTATTCGTGCTCATTAATCCATTTCGTTGTCATTGCATACGTATTTGTGTCACGTTGTAGTTTTGTATATCAAAAATGTAGCCGTGGATATGTTTTGAAGAAAACGTTTTAAACATAACATGAGGCTACTATTAAATCGTAACTGATAAATCGGATTATAATACAAAATATGAACATTAATGTTGATGTGAGTTAATAAATTGTTTAGGCACCTGTTACTAAGACATACACGTATAGTTCTGGCATGCCCAGAAAGTGACAGCACATCAAAAATAATCGGATATCCTCTGATGTGTCTCATATGATCCAATAATATTTCTATGCCGGCCGCTTCCCCAGACTCCTTCCGGGTTATCAGAGTTCGCCTGTGCCGCACAGAGCTAGGACTACTTGCAAAGGTCAGTCGTGTTATGTGCTGATAACCTTTCTACTGTCACTTTTCACCGTGCATTTGTGTCGATTTGCATTTATGTGCGTGTGTATGGGTTGTTTATGAATTACACGCCGCCTGTTTTACATGGAACATATGCGTGCTAGCTGCCAGCTAGGCGCGTTAGCTAGCTCACGTTAGCTTTCAACCCCCGCTAGATTTTGCAGTGAGCGGAGACAAAAAAAAAGAAAAGAAGTGGGCGCCTGGATTAATACTGTTGAGGTCTGACTCACAGAGAAAAGGGTACTGAGCACTGCGCTGGGCGGCCAAAAACACATTCAATTCATCAGTTTTTTACGCTTCATTGTCTCTGGATGACACTCAGTTATTTGACAATGTTGTCGAATGGACGCCATTGATTCAAACGCTTTATTGGTGACCCTTTGGGTCATAAACGTTAACGGTGTCGTTAGTGACAGGTTTATGAGAGCCGTTCAAGTCCTGACCCCGATTTAAAGTGGCCCATTCAGGTCAAAGCAGCAACGTTTGCAGTTTTCAACCTTAAGATAGGAATTTATGAGCTATTGTTATATTGTTAGCAAAATGTTAACTAAATCTGCGTGCTTCATATAACGCAGCGACAGTTTTAGCTGGCGTGATGGTTTCTTTTTTTCTGACATGAAATGAGAGTCCTGAACGCAACACATTGTCTGCTGGACACTCGGTTGTATTTGTGTTCACCGTCTCTTTCACATAGTGCTGAAAGTCAGTTAATAGTTTGTTGGTCAATAGAAAATGACATTAAAAATAGATTATTCATTTATTAAGCAAAACATTCACTTTTTGCAGTTTGTCAAATGTAAAGATTTGCTGTGTTTCATTATTTTCTATCATGGTAAATTAAATTATTTGCATTGTTGGACTATTTTCAGCTTGGACACTTATTGGAAAATTTAATGGGATTATTTTCATTATCCACTACATTCTGATAGACTAAATGATTTATTGACAAATCAAAGAAAATAATTGACAGTCTACTACTTCAGTCTACATACTTTATCAATGAATTTGTTTCAATTAAGTTATTTGGGTCTGACTCCCAAATCATTGGATGCTTCTGACCTTTTGACTAAAACTCTCTTTACCCTGTGCACACAACGTGGCAGATTGGAGTATTGCCAGTCAATTCTAGTTTAAACCCTACCACACCAGCACAGCTATCCCAGTTCCATTATCTCCCTTTTAAGTAAACATGCTGTCCCTCATGCTGTTCACTGCCTCAGAGTCGCTCAGTGAGCTGCAGTTTAAAAAAGTGGCTGCGATGTACAGATTTTTATTATATTTCTTTTTCTGTACAAAATGATTCTAGGAGAAAATGGGACAAAAATGTACATATGTGTGTTTTAAAAGAAAAAATGTGGCTCCATCAGCAAGTGTTGCGTAAACATAATTGTGTGCTTGATCTACAAAGGAGCAGGGTAGACATTTTTCTGGAACTTGTGGGCACAACCGATTACTATGTGAGAGCATGTGCAGTGGCGTTGACAGCTGAAAACTGTCACTGTCACACTCCTTCACCTGTCCGTTTTTCTTCCCTACCCATAACCCCCCTTCCCTCTCTGTCTCCAGGAGGGGTGCTGCCTGTCCTGTTGAGCTCCTCCTGGTGTGTGTGTTGGGTGTGTGTGCATCATGGCGAGCCTCCTACGTGTTGTGGCGGCCAGCTGCTCGGCGCCTGTGCTCACCGGGGTTTCCCGTGTGAAGCTGCAGAGCAGCCATGTTGTCAAATCGTCATGCCTTCGCTTTTTCAGGACCCATCAAGCTCTCGGACAGTGTGCGAGTCCAGGTAAGACGCTATACACACAGTGATTTCTTAAGCGTACATAAGAGAATAACTTACAGAAAGCATCTAATGCTACAGTTGATACAAATGATTTCACATTTTGTGTACAAATGGTCAATAATGTATCATCATTACATCTATGTGCACACTTGTATAGAAAGCTGCAAACAGCTGCTTTATACAAGTGATATGTAAGATGGATTGGAAATTAGTTTAAAGCTTGTTCTTTTTGGCTGTTGATAGTTGTCAATTAGCGACTAATATTGTTGAGATTGTACACATTTTAGATGACTTATTCATATTTCAACTGTCCAACCATGCAAGCAAGTGATGGAAAGGGACCTGAAAGCCCTTGATCGATAGAAAATTGATCAAATGAATTAACTGTATTCAATTTTGAGGCCTGTAACAGCCTCAATTGTGAGGATTTGCTCTGTTTTATGTCATTGTAAGAATAATCTCTTTGGGGTTTGGCTATTTCATTACGTCACCTTGCACTCTTGGAAAAAGGCACTTTCAGATGGATAGTACAGACTTGTTTGTATTAAGAGAAAGTATTTACATTTGAAATATTTACCAGAAAGTATATGAGATCATAAAGGGGTGGTTTAATTTGTGGATACTGAGCTGATTTTCCTCCTGTTTCATCCCAAGCCATTAAGGTTAGTAGATACACATTTACTACAGATAGCAACATGAACCAAGGCCACCTGCAGCATCTGTGTGCATTCTCATGTACTTGTGCATCAATGTGCAACATGGCAGGTGCAGACATACTCATTACATAAACACTGGAGAGACACGTATGCCGTTCATACCATTGTCCTTCATTGGCCTTGGCAACTAATCTGCCATTTTCATATAAACATGCTGTAGAGTACAGTACTACCAGTTCATTTATTCATTCTTTTTTTTAATGCTTATCCTTTTTAAGGTCTCTTTAATTGTCGCAATGAAGGTAATCTTTTGTTTAGACAAAATATAGATTAAAAAAAAAAAACTAACAGAGGACATATTTAACCCCATGCTGTAGCGTTTCTTTTCAAAGTTAATTCTAGAGGTCAGTGTTGCTACCTGCAGTTGCTTCCAGTGCCAAGGTCACATTTAGGACACTGCAGTCCTCGGGTATTATGCTTCATTTCCATGTGTCTGTGTGTACTGTGAAAGCCAGTACCAGCTGGTTGCAGGTGCTTCATGTCTGAGTGTGCTGGCTTCATAGTTGTGCTAGATGTCTCTCTGTATGTTCGGGGGGGGGGGGGGGGGGGGGTTAAAAACC
>JBBPCS010005580.1:0-10395 GCA_037974645.1 Hollardia meadi
ACCCCATTTGTTGGTGCATAAACATTAATAAAAACCATCTTTACATTTTCATATTGGACTTTAACTTTCAATAAAACCCCTTTAATAATTTCATGGACTTCACAGGAAGAAGGTAAAAAGCTCCCGGAGAACACAATCCCCACTCCTCCACTACAGCTGGATTTGTGGCTCAGAATAATGTCACCATTACATCTCATCTTCCAATCACTTTCATTATTAATATCACTGTTCGTCTCCTGGATCAACATCACATCTATTCTCTTGAGCTCCATAATCTTAAAGAAAGCAGCTCTTTTAACATAATCTTTGGCTCCATTTAAGTTTAAAGTACCAATGTTAAAATCACACATGGAGAGAGGGAAGTTTAAGAGAACAGCAACAAGAGAACAGCACAACAGGAAAGAGAAGGAAAACAACTTTTCTTGCCTTCACTATCAGTTTCTTTAGTTGATAGATTTCTTGGTTTGTCAGTACATCTTTTTCAATGTGCCCTGAGTTTTTTGTCGGAGGTCTGGCTGACTCAACAAATAATTTCAGGTCAGGAAAAAATTCCTCAGTTTTCACCCTGAGTCCCTTAGTCTGCTGCAGAAATTGTTTGATTTCAGTGGGCTTATAGTAGCTCTTCTGACTGTCGTGAGTCACTGAAAACTCAGTCCATGAGTCCATGTGAGTCCATGAAGGAGCCCTCAGACTCAGTCTCATCTGTAACTTTTTTCATTTTACTGGAGCTGCCCTGGACCGAGTCTGGAGAACTCCTCTTTTGAGACAGTTTGACCAGCTCATCCTCAGACACATCTTCATCAACAGAATCATCATATACTGACATCTCATCTTCATCATGAAGACTTGGAGCATGTCCTCTGACCTCATCCACTATGTCAGTCTGCCTCTCAACATTTCCCTCATTTTCTGCCGTTTCACCTCGGGGCAGGCAGCGGAGCCACCGTCCGCAGCGGGACTGGCAGCAGCCTTAGCGGCAATGGGCTCCGCGGCCGCATAGGCTCCGCACCCCTCTCCGGGCAGGACCGAATTAAATGCCCCTCCATACCACAGCCAAAACACTTCATTAGCCGTGTTTTTCTAAATGTCAAGCGAATTTTAAGCAAACTTTTGAAAGTTCGCAAAAAAGAAAATGCGAATTATGTGTGTTTCCATCAACTGGTTTGGAGTGAATAAACTAGGCCATGATGGCGGTATAGCCTACGTAGGCCTACCGTAACATGGCTGTAATCGAACAGTAGAAGAAGTAGAGGTTGAAAACCGGAAACAAAACAACAGTTGCCTTGACAACATACCCATACGACATGCTGTATGCTTGGCAATGGAGAGAGGAAACACGGAGAGAGGTCTGCAGGAGTTACTTTCAATTGAGCAAGTTATCATAGTACTTTAAATTCAGTAAGTATTGGCAATGTGTAATGCTGTCCGGAGACGAAGACAGAGAAATGCCATTCTGATGCACACAGCGGCAGCGACTCCGACAGCGGAAACAGCTGATCAGTGGTGTGAGTTGAATGTTCGCTATGTCAGAACTTATTCGGCAAAGTTGTTTCCATCTCGCATTTTGCGCATTAACTCTTTTTTGCAAAAGGCAAAAACCACCTCAAGCAAGCGTATAAACTTTTTTGTGAATTAGAGGAAGTTTTTTCGAATTTGGCTGTTTCCATCAACTTTTTCTAATGCGATACTTCAAAATGCGCATAAAAATAGGTTGATGGAAACGCACCTACTATCTCAGACAAAACAAACACCATGTAATTAAACTCGTCTACTTTGAAGTTAAAAGAGAAATTTAGCGCATCTGGGTTGTCTTTTAGGACCATACACCTGTCTGCGGTGACACACAACATGTTTCAGCAGGGGAGATTTACAACCCAGAGACACCATTTTAATCGGGGGAAACAAGCTGTCCGTAACGAGACAGCTCTTTGGCTAACATTTCATTTTTAATGAAAGGGGTAGCGTTAGAGATGGTGATCTTTTTACTGGGACTGACCAGCGGGAGAATAGGGGTGAAAGTGTCTTAAATGACTACACCAGATTCAACCACATCACTGACTTTAGCTGTGCTATCCAGGAAGATAACCATGGCTCCATTCATCCGGGAGGCAGACTTCACGCTGCCGTAACCCACCACCTCCCCGACGGCCAGACTGACCTCCTCCACTGAACTAACTAAGTAAGAACAACTAAGTTGACAGTTAACCAGTTTGACAGCATAACGGCGTGTCAGCTTCTCAAACTCCACACCACCGTCCACAACCGGCATACTAGCCGCTCGGGCCGGCAGCCTAACCAAACTGAACAAAAAGCACACTCAACAGTTAGATACACCTGACAACAAGTTTATGTGAAAGATTAAAGAAGAAAACACTCATAGAACAGCAAGAAAGTTTGAAAACTCACTCACGCTGCAACTCCACACTCCAATCATGCCGCCATTCTCAGAGAGAGAGAGAGAGTTTTTTGTATTTTTCAAAAAAACTTTAATTCACGTAATTTTTACAATAGAAAAAAAATCATCAGGCTAAACAAAAAAAAACAAAACAAGAAAAACATTTTAAAACATTAAAACCTCTTTACACAGAGACATTTCATTGAAATATTGCACTGAAGGTTAACTCGTCCTCTACAACAGAACAGATTATATCTGAATAACACCACTGCTGTATGAACATGTTTAAATCATCCATGACCTTGTAAAACTTAAAGTCCAGCCACAGTCTGTCTCTAACCAGAGCAACAAACAGAGGAACCAGTTCTGGACTTTTCCTGTTTTCTTAATTATTTCTCCTGCACTTATATATGGCCAGATTGGCCTGTCCTATTATAAAATTGAGCAGTTTCCACTTTGACTCATTTATCTTCCTGTAACCTGCTCCAAAAATAAAAGCAGGTTTTGACCATTACTCATTGAAACTGTTGAATACATTTTCTAACAGCTCAAACAAGTTTTCCAGTCTTTTACACTTCGTGAAACAATGAAAGATGGTTTCAGTCAAACCACAAAAGGAGCAAACATGAGACACATCAGGATTAATAACAGATATAAAAGCATTGACTGAAACAGCACCAAACCGGTCGTCCATATCCGGTAGTTCAAGTCCACTGCAGTAGTCCTGCAACAAGGTCTGTTCTTCCTCAGTCAGTCTTTTGTGCCACATGTTCAAAATGTTGGATGTGTGACGGACAGACCTCAGTCCCAACAAAGATGCTACTGCCTGTGCATTGTCCAGACGAGGTCCTGCTGCATCTATAATCCGTCGCAATGTGGTGTTTCCAGTGGAGCACAGCAGCTGCGTGAGTCCAGGCGTGCTGCTGTCCTGCACATCCAGCCTGGCTCCGTTTATCAGAGGCTCCTCTAGAAGCCAGTGGAGAGAGTCTGCAAACTCTGCTCTCTGCCAAATAAATAAGTCCCAAACTTTCAAAAGACTTTGATAAAACGTTGATAAATTACATACATTGACATTTTTAAAATTCATTCAAAACCCTCTGTAAAAGAGCACTTGCCACTTGTCTCCACACCACATCTTTTGGATCAATGAGGTAACGCTGAACAAACTGGAACCTGAAGGTGACCACCCTGCTGGCTAAATATATTAGCCCTTGTCCCCCCTCTTCTTTAGGTAAGAACAACATACTTTGTGCCACCCAGTGTAGTTTGTCCCAGAAAAAATCCACAAGAATTGACTGCAAGTGCCTCAACAGACCAGCAGGGTGCTCCACACAAGTCAACCGATGTCACAGTAAAGATGCAACTAGATTATTTATGATTAAACATCTGCCTCTGAAGGACATTTGTGGTAACAGCCATCTCCACTTCTTCAACCTCCCCTCCACATTCTCTATTACACCTTTCCAGTTTTTCTTTACTGTAGCTTCATCATCCAGATACACACCAAGATATTTAAAACCACCTCTTTTCCACATCAAACCTCCTGGCAGATTAGGAAGACCATGTGACTATTTTCCAACTGCTATGGCTTCAGTCTTCATCCAGTTCACCTTTGCTGCTGATATTACACCAAAATTATTGACAATTTCTTTCAGTATTTCAATTTCTTTTTGGTTTTTTATCAGTACAACAACATCATTGGCATAAGCAGATAAAGCATAATTTACAGTACAATGAGGTAAAATAAGACCTTCAATACAAGACTGTATTTTGTACAACATGGGCTCAATGGAGAGTGTATACAGCATGCCGGAGAGAGCACAACCTTGCCTTATCCCTCTGTTCACATTAAAAGGAGCACACAGGCCTCCATTGATTTTTAGTACACTTTCAATGTCTCGGTACAGTACTCTGATCATAGCAATAAAACCAGGGCTGAGGCCAAAACACTCTAAAAGCTTCCAAAGGTAAGGGTGCTCAACCCGGTCAAATGCCTTTTCTTGATCCAGTGAAATAAGACCAAGCTCCAAATCCAATGAACTACAGACGTCCAAGATGTCCCGAATTAATGACACATTGTCAGATATAAACCTACCAGGCACACAGTAACTTTGGACCTTATGGACAACTTCCTCCATTATATACTTCAGTCTATTGGCCAGAGCTTTGGACAAGATTTTATAGTCTGTACAAAGTGAGACAGGATGCCAGTTTTTCATCTCCTGAAGATTTCCTTTCTTGGCAGTAGTGTTATCACTGCTCTTCGGCAGCTCAGGGGCAGGGTTGTCTCCTACAGACTTTCATTTAAAACCGATAACAGATCCTCACACAGCTCGCTCCAGAAAGCTTTATAGAGTTCCACCGGGAGACCATCGATTCCGGGGTCTTTCCCCCCCTCCATACTCTGCAGAGCTGCCAAGAGCTCCTCCACAACCAGAGGCCGATCCAGCTCCAGGTTGGTTTCACTGGAAACCTGCGGCAGATCACTACAGTAGGAGTTAAACAAGTCCTTGTCCTCTCTGTACTCACTCTTTAACAGTTCACAGTAGAATTCCACTGCTCTCTTCCTTATCTCGCCAGGTTCTTTAAGTTCCTGGCCCGTCGCAGAACGCAGGGCATGAATGAACCTGCTCTGGTCATTTTTCTTTTCAAGTCCAAAAAAGAACTTTGAAGGAGCATCCATCTCAGCTGCACTTTGAAAATGGGACCTGATTAAAGCCCCCTGAGCCCTGGTGCCCAGTAGGTTTTCAAGAGCAACTTTTTTAGCTTTGAGGGCTTCAAAATGCTCTCTGTTTCCTGTGGAGTCTGTCAAAGTTTCCAGTTCCACTATATCAATCTCTAGATCTTTTATAGATCTGGTAATGTCCCTTGAGACATTGAAAGTTTACTGTTGACAAAACTGCCTTATTTTCACTTTGCCATAATCCCACCACTGCCTCAAAGATTCAAACTCAGTTTTCGTATTTTTAAATTTGTTCCATAAAAACTTAAAACCTTCTTTAAACCTACTATCACACAGCAGAGAGGTGTTAAAGTGCCAATATGCACTCCTATGTTTAATATTTCTTATAAAAACATGACAGAGAACCAAAGAGTGATCTGAAAAACGAAGAGGCATAATTTCACAACTTTTACAAATATTAAAATGATGTTTAAAAACATAGAAACGGTCTAACCTGGTGAGAGAAACGATGTTCTCTCTAGTATGAGCCCATGTATACTGTCTGTCATTATTATGTATCCTCCTCCAGATGTCCACCAGGTCATGAGTTCTACACACCTGTTTCAGTGCATGCTTTGATGCAGCATGAGGCTCTGCGTTATTCCTGTCTACAGAATCATCTTCAGTGCAGTTGAAATCACCAGCTAAAAACAACAAATCATCTGAATTACAAGTGTTTAGAAAAGCACTAATCTCATGTAGAAAACGTACTCTTTCATTTCCATCTGTTGGAGCATAAACATTTATGAAAACCACATTAAAATGTTCCAAAGAGCTTGGACTACAATCAGTTTCCCTTGAACTATCTCAGTTACCTTTTATGAGACAGGAGTGCAACACTTTGAGAAAAGTATGGCCACACCTCCACTGTTACTGCTGCCATGACTGAGAACAAACTCCCCTCCCCATTCTCTCTTCCAGTCCACCTCATTACAAACATCACTGTGAGTTTCTTGCAAAAACATGACATCAATATTTTTCAGTTTTACAAGTTCATATAATGTTGATCTCTTTCTAACATCTCTTGCCCCGTTCAAGTTTAAAGTACCCACTTTAAAGTGGCTCATGGGTAAAGAGAAAGAAGGCACAAAGAACATTAACACAAGACACAAAAGTGAGAAAAGTTTACATATTTCCACCACCATCTTCATTGTTTAGTTCTTGCTTGAGTTTCTGTACGATTTTTTTCACCATGTACCACTCTGGATCTGTGAAACCCCCCTCTCCCTTTATCCTCATCAGACTCTTTGCAGACTCAAAAAAAAACACTCTTTGTCTGAGAAATAATTTTCAATTTTGATTCCCTTCATTTTTTTTGTTTTCTGTAGAAAGATCTGTACTCTTTCAATACTGTAGGCACTTCGCTTCCTACGAGTCTGAGAGGCAGACATTTCACTGTCACTGTCGGTGTCTTTATTCTCACTAAAGTCAGACTCTACTTCTCTTGCTTTGGCTGCTTTTCTTCCTTTTGCCTTTTTTACTACTCCCTTCTTTTGCTGTGATTCTTTATTACTTGGTTTTCTTTTCAGCTGAGGAGCCCTGAAAGCAGCTACATCCTTCATTTCCACATCATCATCATCACCATCATCATCACCATCATTTAGTACTTCAGCATTATTTTGTCCTTCCTCATTTCTTCCTACAACTTCAGTGTCCCTGTCCTCCACATTACTAGCAGCTGTAGCAGACATCTGGCTGGAGCTCATCTCCACCCAACTCTGTTCCCTTCTCTCTCCTGCTGCACCATCCACTGCCTCATCTGTGTTCTCAGAACCACCAGCAGCACCCACATCAGAAACAAGGGACACCACAGTCAGCTATGTTTGACGCTTGATCAACCTCAGGAGGACCTGAAATAAAAGCCCGATCAGGATCAGAAATATGAGTATCAGTGGAGCCAGAAACAGTAGGACCAGCAGAACCATGGTCATCAGTGGAGCCAGAAGCAGCAGCCCCAGCAGCTGCTGCTGACGCTGCCGAGGCCACTGACGGGGCTGCCGGCGAGGCCACCGCCACAGGCCCCCAAGGACAGGCCTTTATCAGATGTGCTTCCTTCCCACATGAAAAACATTTCATGGATTCAGAAGTGACATACAGAGTGTAGTCAAAACCATCCACCTTCATTTTAAACATGAGGTTTAGCTCCTCAGTCTTATTGTTTGGGACCATGAAAACCTGCCTCCTGTGGGACACTACATGGCTCAGCTGTGGCAACGTGCAACCTGAGGGGAGTTTTTTGATTGGGGAAACAATTTTTCCATGCCTGGATAATTCCCTTTCCAAAACCTCATCACCAATGAAAGGCGGCACATTGGACAGGATCACTTTTCTCGCCGGTTGAGTGAGAGGTGAAACTGGTACAAACGCGTCATTACTCACAACTCTGTTTGCAACAACCGCTTTAACTTTATCAATGCTGTCTAAAAAAATGACAACTGCTCCATTCATCCTTGCAGCGGACTTAACACTCTGAGGACCTACAACTTCAGCACAGCAAAAGCACATTCATTAACCGAGAAGCGGAGAGCACCGGTGATCTTTATCCCATGCTTCCTACTCAGGTTAGTGAAGTTACGGTAAAGACACACCAAATCCGGCGATGACGGATCTTGACACAATGGAACACCCCATGCATGCCTGTCTGCGCCCTTTCACTGATTTCGGCGGTGCTTGTTTTTGGCTCAAATCTTTTCAACATGGCGGCCGGGTCACAAACTTTCTCATTTTCAGGTAAACCGTACGCTAAAATATGTTTCTGAAAACATTTTTGGCGAGAAATAGGCAATGCAGTAACAGAATCTTGTTTCATATTTGATCAGCACTGCCTAGTTTGACAGTTTGATCGGACTTTCGTGAGTCTGCTACGTTGCGTCGGACGGACCAGGTTTGCATAAAGTAGAGGTCTAGTCGTGATTATGCAAATTCAGATACGGCGAACAGTCAGTCAACTCGCTGCACCGTATCCATCATGCACTGCGCGGCCAGATCTACTCCTCTCGATAGAAAATGAATTCGATCCGTCGACTTGACGTACGTCAACGGATTTGGTGTTTCTCCACCTTTAAACTCCATGGCGGACCACGCCACGCCAACCAGCAAAATGCTGGCTGACCTCAACAAAACACCCCACTACCCCCCGCTGTATTTACACACTTCACTAAACTATAACCAACCAAATATCACTAATATTTACACATTACAATAAAGAAAAAGACAGAAAAAAGATAGAAAATACACTTACTCAGAGAGAGAGAGAGAGAGAGAGAGAGAGAGAGAGAGAGAGAGAGAGAGAGAGAGAGAGAGTAAGTATGGGGGGAGCGGGGGAGACAGGCACAGACATAGATGCAAAGCAACTATAATAATTAAAGCTATAGAAATATTACTACTGTTAAAAATAATAGTAGCTGTAGGAGCTATCATTTTTAAATATAGTAAGAGATATAAATCATATTATTATTATTTTATTAATAATAATAGTAATGATAATAGAAATAACTATGTAATAATAGTAGTAATAGCAGCAATGGGCATCCAGCAGGACCACAGCAGTCGGTCCAACCACAATCCATGGGAATCTGCGAGACGAGAAAGCACAAAGATGTCAAGTTGGTATCAAGTTGGTATCATGCACTGATGATGAGACATGAATGTGAACAGAGGGAGGAGGAGAGAGGAGCTCAGTGCATCATGGGAAGTCCCTTGGCAGACTAAGCCTACAGCAGCATAACTAGGGGCTGCCCTGAGCCAGCTCTAACTATAAGCTTTATCAAACTCTCAGGACCACAAGTACTCCTGCATCCTGAGAGCGTAGAGATCTCGTTAGGCAATAGGATACTATGAGCTCCTTAAGATATGATGGTGCCTGGCCATTAAGGGCTTTGTAGGCGAGGAGAAGAATTTTAAATTCTATTCTGGATTTTACAGGCAGCCAGTGCAGAGAAGCCAATACAGGAGAAATATGATCTTTTATACTAGTTCTTGTCAGTACACGTGCAGCAGCATTCTGAATGAGCTGGAGAGTCTTTAGAGACTTTTTAGGGCAGCCTGATAATAAGTAGTTGCAATAGTCCAGCCTGAAAGAAACAAATGCATGGACTAATTTTTCTGCATCTTTTTGAGACAGGATGTGTTAAATAGAGTGTTTTCTAATAATATTACCTAAAGGAAGCATATATAGGGTGAATAGTATTGGTCCAAGCACAGAACCTTGTGGAACACCGTGACTAACTTTGGTGTACATGGAGGAGGACTCATTAACGTGTACAAACTGAGATCTATCTGATAAATAGGACTTAAACCAGCTTAATGCAGTTCCTTTAATGCCACTTAAATGTTCCAGTCTTTGTAAGAGGATGTGATGGTCGATGGTATCAAATGCAGTGCTAAGATCTAACCGGACAAGTACAGAGATAAGTCCCTTGTCTGATACAATTAAAAGGTTGATTGTAACTTTGACCAATGCAGTCTCTGTGCTATGATGCGTTCTAAAACCTGACTGGAAAGTCACAAAACTGATTTACGACCGCTTTCTCAAGAATCTTATAGAGAAAGGGAAGGTTAGATATTGGTCTATAGTTGGCTAAGACCTCCGGATCAAGAGTAGGCTTTTTAAGGAGCGGTTTAATTACAGCTACTTTAAAGGACTGTGGTACATAGCCTGTTAGCAGAGACTTATTGATCATATCTAGAATAGTAGTGCTAACTAGGGGTAAAACTTCTTTAAGCAGTTTAGTTGGGATGGGGTCTAAGAGACATGTAGTCGGCCTAGATGAAGAAATTGTTGAAGATCGTTGCTGAAGGTCAATAGGAGAAAAGTAGTCTAGATATATATCTGGTCTTATAGCTCTTTCTAAGGTTCCTGTGTTTAAAGATAAACTGGTACCAGTTGAGGGCAGAAGGTGATGAATTTTGTCTCTAATAAGTAGAATTTTATCAGTAAAAAAAGCTCATAAAGTCGTTACTACTAAGACTTACAGGAATATACGGCTCAGTAGAGCTATGACTCCCTTTCAGCCTGGCTACATTGCTGAAAAGAAACGTGGTGTTGTTCTTATTTTCCTCTATTCATGCTGAGAAATAGGCTGCTCTAGTGCTGCGAAGGGCCTTCCTATATATTTTAAGGCTATCTTACCAGACTAAACGAGACTCCAATTTGGAGGAACACCGTTTCCTTTCAAGTTTTTGGGGTGTTTGCTTCAATGTACGGGTTTGGGGGTTATACCATGGAGCTGATTTCCTTTGTTTTATAATCTTCTTTTTTAGAGGGGCAATAGAGTCT
>JBBPCS010005581.1:0-10395 GCA_037974645.1 Hollardia meadi
GCTTATGCCTCTAAACATATTGTCTCAGATCATGATGGGAAACTCCACCCACACGTTACAATACAATAGAAGTAAGGTGTAAGCCTGAAGCATAGTATTTAGCATGCCGCCCCTCCCCCCTCTCTCTCATACACACACACATGGGTCGTTATGTTCCTGTCCTGAAGGTGTGTAGGTGTGTGTGTGTGTGGTGGAGCAGTCCTCCTCTCTCATAAGCCTCCTCTTTCCCTCCTCAGCTTACAGTCTGTCAGGAACCCTCCAGCACTCGGCCCGGGACTCTATCGGTTCACTTGATTCAGATACCAGGACTTTTTTCTCCAGTCATGATCAGGGTGTTTGTGTTGTTACTGTTTGTGGTGAGTTTGGTTTTTTAAACTGCTGTGTCCATCTACTGTTACACACTGAACTGTGCTGCAGGAGAATGTCTATGAGGGGTGGATGTTATGAAAATTTATTGAAAACTCAAGAGTGGTCAATTAAATATATTTACATTTTAAATAAAATATAATTTGATGGGAGTTACATTCAATTTCCTTCTTAATATTAAACGGTTTGTCATCAAATTAATTTATTTAATTTTAAAATAAAGTATCAACATATGGAAATTAAATGCAATGTGATTTTTTTATATAAAACTATTACTCTTAAAGTAAACATATTTAATTTTAGTATTTTAGGATCTCACTGGTGGGCGTGGCCTATGATTGACAGGTAGAAGCAGCTCTAATCTAAAACCAAATGCTTCATAAATAAAAGTTTTCAAAATACATCAACTTCAATGATGCAATGATACTTTATTTTTTAAATAAAATACATTTAATTGATGATTAATAGTTTTATATTAAAAGTCACATTGCATGTAATTCCCATGTGTTGATACTTTATTTTAACATTAAATATATTTAACTGATGACAAACAGTTTTAATATTAAAATGACATGGTAATTCCCATGAAATTATATTGTATTTAAAAAGTAAATATATTTAATTGATCCCTATTAGTTTCCAATTAATTTTTTATAACATCCACTCCTCATAAATGTAGGCAAAGCTACAGGTGTGAGTGCTTCAACAACCTGAGAAAGAAGTCGTTCTGTGTTCAGATAAAATGGTTTAAAAAGTCAAGTTCCCTGTCCTCGTCTTCAAACGGAGCATTATGTTTGGGTGTGTTTCCTCCCTCACATCATAGGCTGATAAGCTCGTTCATGTTGTCAAATACCTGGCTGCCATGGCAACGCAGACGTGGGCTGTGCTGTCAGGCAGGGATATGGCATCATTTCTCATCCAACAACTTCCGTTGTTTTTCTTATCATAACCTGCAAAAGCTTGTTTACATAAAGTCGTAATTCCACTGCAGATATACTGCACACAGCTTCCGTTAAACCTGTTTATATTTGCTTTGTATTAAATCATAATCTTAACTTAATTAGGAAATGATCAACCAGTATATAATGGATTGCAAAAATGCATTATAAAACATAATTCATCGCCTCTTGCAATGTCACAAACCTTACATGATACCATGTAAAGACAAAAACCAAAGCAGTTACTAATAATAATATCTTAAAATAAACTTTTAAAAAATGTCATGCCTGGAGCATCAGTAGTAGATGACTCAGAAAATGTTTTAAGACAACAAAAGTGTTGTATTATAAATAATCTCCAAGTACAATTTGCAGTGTGTTTGTGTATTTGCAACATATTTATAAAATGTTGCGCGTGTGTTGTCAATAGATGTTGTCATGATTTTCCCCATGTTTTGTCAATTTGCATGTGTCTTCTTAAGTGGCAGTACATTGAGCTCTCTCAGCCACTGTAGTTTTATAACCTTAAAGCTGGAACTATACTTTCTGCGTGTGTGCGTGTGGGACTGCTCGGGTTGTCTTCAGAGGGTGTAGCAAGCTGCTCTGTACAGATGTCCGCATATATCCAACTTTTTTGTGACGATATATGCTGACTTAGGCTGCAGCAGCGGGTCCTCAAGTACCTTCATCAACGCCACCATTTATATTCCAAATATGTTCATTTGAATTAATTCCAAAATGGATGTTATTTTACTACTAATTTTAAAACAGTGAATGTTACAATATTTCCATACAATTTAACTGCTCATGTTTAAGTCAGTTTGGTCAAGCTTTTAAAAACTTTTTAAAGCAGAGTTAAAAGGTGCCAAATATTAGCTAACTATTTTATCTCCTCTGCTCGCTTGCAAACTAGTTTTCATGCACTCTTAATTGCAACTCAATATACTCAATATGTGGATGAAGTACCCCCTGGGATACATGGACCCTTGGTTGGGAATCACGGAGCTACTGTGCATGTGTGAAATGCATCCTCCAAGCGGATTCCAGAAAGCAGTCAGAGGGTCTGAATGTACTCCCAAACGGACATGTACGTGGACAGCTGTGGTCACCACGGATGCGTAGTATTTCTGTACTCTGTACTTTCTGGAGTCCACTTGGAGGATCTTCCACACATGTGCAGAGGCATCCCGTAGCTTTGCTTTTAGCTTAGTGGACGAGATAAGTATAATTTTCAGTTTAAACAGACATGCAGCTGTCCGGTGAACGTGTCTGTTTAGGAGTATATTCATGGCCTCAGGGTGTGAGTATCGGACTTTCAGATTCAGAAAATAATTCATCAATAAATAATTATCCAAGCGAAAGAAAGGATAGCGATGACTGTAAGGATAATGATAAATTAAGATCATGTGTGTGCTCTTGACAACGATTGAGTAAGACTTTCTCTTCGCCCCTCAATTAGAGATGTAAGGCCTTATTTATTTTTCCTCATCATACCGGTTCTCTTATGCTGACATGCCCCTGCACTGACTGAATAGATGAGGCTTAGTTAAATTTCTAGGAGTGGCAAGGTGTGTTCTCTGAACACAAGCAGCTACACATTACCTAAAACATGTAAGTGGAGGCTTTCCACACATGACTTCACAGGACCTCTAAATCCCAAGTCATGGAGTTCAACTTAACTGAAATTAAGACATAGGTGAACACGTCTCTCCACGTGACCTTTATCTTCATATAATTATAAACCTGCTTTAAGGTGCAGTCACACCAGAGTTCACATCCCATTCATTTTTACTTGCTTCGTGCTGTCAGTTGATCTTCTGTCTGAGTGAGCGTGCTGCATACGTACAAGCAGCCAAATGTGAAAACCACTCAAATCAGCCACTTTGTTTCGATTACAGCTGCATTTCTGACTGTTTTGATATCTCCAGTTGGCACAAGAATGGCAAAAGTGGCAACGAACTGTAACCAAAATGGCTTCAAAGCCACCGTCTTAAATAAAGTCCAGGATGACTATTCATAAAAGTTATGCGGCTCAATAAAAAGCATTTAAATAGACAATTGTTTATATGTGCTTTAACTTGTTAGCTACTACTGCTAATACTACTAATGTCTTACCCCTTAAAAATAAAATCTTCATGCTCTGTAATTACTGCCGGCTCTGCCAGGGGGAGCCCACATACTCTAACTACGTTTAACTACAGGGATTACAATATGAGTATCCATTTTGGGATAGTGTTTGAACAGTTGTGAGTTTGATGTTTTGCCATTCTTGATGCGAGGACTCACGACAAACACAGCTAGCCAAACCGGCTCCAGCAGCTCATGCTTGCAACTTTCCTTTTTGCAATACATCACGCTGCGTTCACTCTGGTATTCTTTCACCATGCAGCAACACAAGACAAGGCAACAGTCAGTGCTTACTGAATAACAGGTCAGCCCCACCACCACCACCCCCCTCTCTCAAACTGGCAGGTCAAATTTCAGCTCGACTAAACTTTGCAGGAGCAACAGGAGGTGAAATCAGCAAGTCGATGCACCTCTCCCACTTCTTTATTTACATGAATGGGTTTCAACCGTCTGGGCATGTACAGACTGTCCTCGACTGCTATCTCGTTGACTATTCCATTTTGTTTTGTTCTTGTTAAAGCTCTTACCAGCCTGAACTGAAGACACCTGTGTGGGCTGAGAATGTTTCATGATTTACTGAAACTAGTTTAAAGAGCCCTCTCCTCGTGGCTTGTATCTTTGGAGGCTATTACTGTGTATCCCTTGCGAAGTTGAATCCAGACAGACTGCACACTGTGAGGCTTCAAAGTCTTTTAATACCTCGTTTTAATGCTCCGTGTAATTTAGACAAATAACCATAATTTTGGGTGGTCAGTTAACAATAAAGAGATGCTGAATATATGAACTTGAGGTATATCTTGATGTAACTGATAGCATGTTGCTTATATAAGTCACTGCTGCCGCTGTCATTCACTGTTATGTCTTATTGTTTTCATGACTCTTGCTTTTGTTGCCATAAAAATATGTTCATTATTCTGTCTGATAGATTTGCACTCGTCCGCTAAAGTGAAAAAGACCCTAAAACACTAACACTAACAGTATATTTGCCAAAATATGACACACACAAATACAAAGTAAAATCTGTGATGTGATCTGACAATGTGAATTTAATTAAACACTGATCCCCTCTGATTTTAAAGACAGAAAAAGTAGTAAGTTTTTTTTTTCTCTTCAACCACTATTCTGTCAAAATAACACCTAATATTGTTTTCACTGTCAAATTATGCTAAATGATCCTATGTTGCATTATTTAGCTTTTTTTTTGTACTTTCTGGTACAGTTGGATCCCATGCTGGGATTTACTGATATGCTAACCATTAATGACATGCAGCTGACTTGACATGTTTGAACCATAGATTACTCTGGTAATGGTTCACTGTGAAGTAATTACATCCATTCCATTACAGCTCCAGACTTTTGCTTTGGTGAAGGCCAACTCTGGGGACAACCTGGTGAGGAAACGAAGAGAATGGATTCTCCCCCCAAAGCCACTGAAGGAAAATGCAGACTACACTCAGCAAGAGTTTGTTGCCAAGGTGAGTCACTGATCTCTATTTGACTTTAATACTACCAACAAACTCTGAAAGAGACATGAGCTAAAAGAAAGTTTTTCAGACAGAGGGTGAATAGGGTGCTGCTGCAATGGACAGTATGGGGAAGATAATGTGTTTTCTGAACGTTAAAGCCTGTAAACGTATTGTAGTATAAACCTAAAATAAAAATATTAACTGAAAAAATGAGCATAATATGGCCACTTTAAACATCTATAGCAGTAAAATGCAGCATACACATGAATGCAGCAGTCATATTAATCTAAAAACATGAGATATAATAAAGAAAACAATGACAGGAAAATTTTATGCATTATCAGTACTTTTACTTTAAGTAAATTTCACTGATAATACTTTTTACTGAACTAAGGTTTCAAATGCAGGACTGTCACTTGTAGTGGAGTATTTTCACACTGTGGTATTGATACTTTAACTTAACTAAACGATCTGAATTCTTCTTTCACCATTCCACTTATTTTCTGGTGCAAATGTTTTTTGGTTTTTTCTGTTGCAGTGAATTGATCAAACTTTCTGCTTTGTGTTTTTAGATTCGATCAGATCATGAAACTGAATCTGATATTGAGTACTCTCTCGAGGGCGTTGGTGCAAACCAGTATCCCTTCCACGTGTTTGTAGTCGATCCTAAAACTGGACTAATTCGTGTGACCAAAGTGCTTGACAGGGAGGACATCGCGATGTACAATGTGAGTGATACGTGACAGATTATCTTCTATTCTATTGTACATTTTTGACTTAAAAACAGATGATGAAGTCACCAACATTTGACCTTTCTGTTTCAGCTGTCAGGTATTGCTACGTTCAGAGATGGCAGCCATGCAGAGAAAAAAATTGACATACGAGTCAAGGTTGTAGACGAGAACGACAACTCTCCGGTGTTTGGAGTCATTCCGCCCGGGAATGTGAATGAGCTCAGTCCTGCAGGTCAGTGTTTCTCCTTTTGTGTGCCATTTTCACAAGTGTCTATCCTGTCATGTGATAACATACTATTTCTACATGAATTCACTATAAAGAAAAGCTAAAATTGGTTTTGTATATGCGTGATTATTTATTTTGTTACCTACTAGGCTGCTTAAGGTTACAGTCAGCCTGTATGCGTGCAAGGGAGGACCCAAGTAAAATCTAAAAAATGTCATGAAAGTAAAAGATGAGGTGCAGACAAAGCAATGTTTACAGTAAACAATAGGATTCCCATATCTTGTGTTTAACATGACAACATCACAAAATGTAATTTTGGCAGTTTAAGCAAGAATGACAGAAATAACTACAACCCCAGCATATGGTCATTACCTGTGTACTGTAATGTGTAAGAGATTGTGCAATATCGCTGCAACAAAGACCCTTCTCTACACCGCCTTTGTTTATTTACAATGAAAAACGCAATTGTCTCCACAATTTGTAAACATTTTGGGTTGTTTTTCTTCTTCTTTGAGTTAGCTGCTAACTGCTGCTAGCTGCCTTTAAATCTCCCGGTAGAGGGTAGCACACAGACCATGTGGACACAACGTCACAGCCCTGTCTTGTTGTTGCCGGCTCACAGGCTCACATTGAACAGGCTGTGTAAAAGGGGCCACTGAAAAACACTGGGTTTTTTGTACCTCAAATGTAATAAAAAAATGATGTGTCTAAACACCATTGGTACTGGCTAAAGTTAACCCAGTATTGTGTCTGTGCTAAATCGATCCAGCTAAAAGCCAAGCCCCCTAATTATTCCTCGAGGGAAGTCCTTTTGCGGACAACAAAGAGTCTCAAAATTGGGGAGGGTGGGGATCGTTTGCAGTCAGCGTATGTCCATCTTTTGGTTTTAGGCGGATTACATTCATAATTTCTTCTTGTTGGAAATCCTTGCTTTTATTGTGTTTTTAACGTAACAAGTTGTCATCAACTCAAGTAACATTATATTCACGGCCTTTCCTCTGCTCCGCTTTGTATATCTACAGGTATAATACAGGGCAAGCTAGCTAGGCTAATTACAGGAAAACCGTTGTAGCGGTACAATAAATACACTTAACAGCGGCTAGACAGGGCAACATTATGAAATACAGAGAGAGAATGGATATAATATTAGAATTAAAATTGTCAGTGACTTAATTTCAACGTAATTTCAAAATAAAATTTCAAAATAAAGCAATGATTTCCAGATAACACACATATGTCTTGCAGATGTCAGACCAATGTCCGCAAGTTACATCAGCAAGAGACGCCGAGACGTCTGCATTTGGTCAAAATTGCCCTCTAGACTTTTCATGATGAATCAAAGCTGCACCCCCCAACCGCTCTGCAGATGACCTCTGTCAACTGCGACCTTTATTGATTTAGGTCAGATCTTTTAGACGGCAAATGTATATATGGCTGAAATTAACACGATTAAGCATCACATTTCATGGTAAAGAAGATTTTTAAAATAATATGATTTACCACCAAAAATATCAACCTGATTTTGTGTGTGGGTATAAAAAAAAAAGACACCAAGCTCTTAAAGGAACTTCAGCACAGAAATAGAAACAGACAAAGCTGAGCATCAAGTTGGCAGGTATGTCTGGAGACAGCAGAGGCAGCTCAAACAGCCTGCGAGAGAGAAAAAAAAACATGTGCACGTCGCTTCAGAAACATCGGTGAAATTGGTTGTTTTTAGCTATGCATCTTTTAACTGGATTTTAACTGTCATTGTGTTACTTATGGATGGAATTAAAGTGAAAATAAATTAGTACCCATTTTGGTGGGAACCCATGGAACCCCCTTAAGGACCCCTGAGGGTCCCCGGACAGTTGTAGTCCATGAGCCTGGGTGAAAATTAACGCATTAATTTTGCTGTCATCAGAGCACATCATACTGAAGATAGTACAATATACCCATATTAACTGTTACGTTTAACGACCATTTCACTTAATGCTGTTATTTACAGGGACTTCAGTTATGAAAATAACTGCAACTGATGCTGATGAACCGGGGAATGAGAACTCTCAGATCGCCTATACCATCGTAGATCAGAATCCAGCTCATGACATGTTTGACATTTCCAATAATGGGACCGTCTATGTCAAAAAAGCTTCCCTGGACAGAGAGGTATGGACGAAATCAAATGGTTTTTTTTTTAAAGCATATTCAGATGAGACTTTGTGTGACTCTGTGACTTAAAATATTGCAATATATAAACTGTAATATTGCATTATTTAAGGCACTGAAAACGTGCATGCCTCACATGGGTTACTTAACAATACTACTCATTCTGTAGCTTGATAATTTGCTATCCTATTTTGGGAATCTGTCTTAAACATTAAGCAAAGCCCTGAGTCCCTCAGTGACATTGGACAGCACAGACATTCGTTCAGTGGCTGGGAATCCTAGAACTGCTGTAAAATACACTTGTTGTCTTATTACATTAACCATTTCTATTTTTTGTGATGTTTTTCCAATTTCAGATAGAAGATCAGTACATTCTGACGGTGAGAGGTCAAGACTTAAATGGCAAACCAGGGGGAAAAACTGGAACTGGCACCGTTACCATTAATGTCCTAGATGTGAATGACAACCTTCCCACTCTGGAAAAAGAGGGGGTAGATTTATTTCTAATATTGATGCACGTAGAAATGGTATCCATGAGGGTTTTCAGAGTTGCATGGTTTCAGTGTTTTCATTGATGAAATAAAATCTGAAAATGTTGACCTGCGCATGTCACAAATCACACATTAAAGTCAAAGAATGCAAATCAAAAAATGTGCTGTTCAACAAATAATGCAGTAATGAAGCCTGTTATTTTCATCTCATGATTTATTTTACTTGCAGTATGAGGGCAACATTGAGGAAAACACGCAAGGTGTGGAGGTGATGAGAATCAAAGCAGAGGACCTGGACCTGAAGGGGACAGAAAACTGGGACGCTGTGTTTGACATTGTCAAAGGCAACGAGGCAGGGTACTTCAGCATTAGAACAGACCCCAACACCAACGAGGGTATCCTAATGCTTGACAAGGTACTGCTGAATGAGCAGCACAGCAGTGTTTCTGCCATGTTGTTAAGAAATATACTGGATGTGTTGGTATCCCAGTCTTTTGTGGGATAAATGTGGTAAATGCCATGATCATGCTCTTTAACACAAAGAATTAAAAAAGTAACATGCCCACCACGAAAGGAGTAGGTGTAGGCATGACAAAAAACAGAGGAGTAAAGGAAGAGGACAAATGTTTACATGGGTAAAAACAGTTAAATAAAAAAAGTGAACCTGGAACCATTTAACTTAACCACCATAAGCCGTTGCAGAGTAACAGCACTGGATGGGACAAAACCCTCACGTCCTGTAATTAAAACAGACAACTTCAAAGGGGGTGGCAAGTAAAAAACAGTGAGGGTTAACTTCACTAAGTCACAGAAGCAACTGGTATGAGCTTTTAACCAACCAGGAGGAGCAACCAGGGTGAGTGTGTGGGTGCACGGCATACATAGTGTGCAGTGGGTGGCATCGTACAGGTGTGATTCATTTTTGGTTCATTCACTCATGACCCAAAATCAATCCATCCATCCATCCATCCTTCCATCCATTTTTTCTCCTTATCGGGGTTGGGCTAAGCAGGGTATGCCAGACATCCTTCTACCCAGCAACGCTTTTCAGCGCAGATGGGAGAAGTTAGCCTTGAAGGCTTTCTGTCAGGCAGCCTCCGTGCAACTTTCTGTCAGAAACCCACAGAGCTTTCTAGCAGAAATTGCTTTTTGACAGAAAGCCTCGTCTCTCAGAAAGCATGTATTATAAAATGTCACAAATCCTGTGATGTCAGTACATCCCCGTGGCCAAGTGGGTTGTGATCAGGATTTGCGCCTAGGAGACTGGGGTTCGTAGCTTGAAGGATGCGCCGTTTTCCCCAAGTCAGTAAAGTCCTGGTCAGACATTTTAGGGAACATAAACATAAGAAAAACACATTTTTGAGTGGAGGGGCTCTTTAACATTATGAATGTTCATAAAACACTGCGACTGCATTTCATTCTGAATTTTACTGAATTTTGTGAGGAGGTATTGACAAATACTTATTTAAAGTCTGATTACAAACTGCAGAGCTGTAATTATCTGTGTTCATTGTTTTTGTGTGTGCCATTTCACAGGCTGTGGACTATGAGGATGTGAAGGATCTTGAACTAGGTCTAGTTGTGAGAAACAAGGCTCCACCATATGATGGATCTGGAGCCAATGCTGGGGCTGGTATAAGTTTCGGAGGGGGAGAAGGTGGACAAGGGGGACCAGGAGGACCAGGGGGACCAGGGGGACCAGGTGGAGCAACTGGTGGGAGTGGTGTTAGTGGTGGGTCTGGAGGATCATCATGGCAAAGTGGGACCACATTTAAATCCTATCCAATCAAAATCAATGTGAAGAATCAGCCTGAGGGGGCAGCTTTTGACCCCAAAGTCAAAGCTATTCCCATCTCAGAAGGAGGCAGCTCCATCAACATTAATGATGTTATTGCCAGC
>JBBPCS010005582.1:0-10395 GCA_037974645.1 Hollardia meadi
TACTGCATTGTGTGCAATTTGACACTAGCAAAGTCAATTATTATCAGTGGTGGAAGAAGTAGTCAGATCCTTTATTTATTAAGTAAAACTGAGCCATTTTAATGCTAGGGCTCGCCTCCCCACGTGCAAATGATCCATCATAACAAGTTCCCTGCGGAGACTATTTTGCAAGGGCACCGTCGCTGCTTCCTGGGCTTAGCGCCGCCCACGATGATTGTGATTGGTTTAGAGAAATGCAAACAAGGCAGGGCTTATACCAGAATGATGATGGGAAGAGCCAGACCTTGTTCCAGCGCTGGCGTGTGGAGATAGGTCTGGCTGTGCGAGACAGGTCTGGCTGTGCGAGACTAGGAAAGAAGCAGCGGGACTAGCTAAAATTTTCATTCTCATGTAAACAAACAGGCAATATCCAGGTCAGCAAAAATGATCGTGGTCATGTCCATATATCGTAATATCGTAATTATCATGACAGGCCTAGTACCAGTGATGGCTTATGTGCAGCAATAGTAGCAGTGATAAAGTTGGCCTTAATTTCTACCAGAGACAATGAGGACAACACTGCGGCACAGATTCTCCTGTACTAAAACTTTCGATACTGCCCAGGAAATTGGTACGCAGTCAGTAAGCATTTAATTAGATAAACCTAATAAGAAAATTACTTGGAATATAATTTTCACAAAACCTCCCTATGTTATGACATATCTTACACTTCCATGGCCAAAAGAAATCAATTTCCTCTCAATCTACGAAGCTTTCAAACATTTTATTCCCCAATTGCCGTTTACACAATGATTAGGTACTGTAAAAGACACACTAAAAGTACATTTTTCCAAATTTTTTCCAAAAGTTTTTGGAAATAGATGACTGTACCTGTACTGCATCAAAGCTGAGAACTTCAGGGGCTCTGATACGTCTCTGTTGACCTAGGAAAAAAACAGAGACAAAGCCAGAGAATTAGACAGCGACTCTTTTAAAAATCTGCCCAGAGGTTTCTCATTAATACTCAAAAACTTATTTGGATTTTTGTTGACTTGAAAGCCACTGTTCATGTCAAGATATGGACAAAGTTACATAAATATACTACCCTGAAGAAATGCCAGCTACCATTTCCACAGTTTAGTCTCTTCAGACATAACCCCCCCCCCACCACCACCACCAATTGTACTCTTGAAATAACAGATACAAATGACTATTCTTTTCATTCAACACTAACAGCTGCCAGAGAGTACAGACCTAATCTCCCAGTATCCACATTCTTCATAAATTTACAGAGGGGATGATTTCCTCTCAGAAGCAGTCCAATGATTGTCTATTGTGTCAGGCATCAAACATGAACCTGGGAGCCAGGAAGATGGCAAAGATTACTTTAAAGAGGAAGTAAAGAAGAGGTTCGCTGTGCGTCAGCAGCGTGGCTATGTCAGGAAGTAAAGCTCTCAGAGCACTAATGATGTAGGATACTACTTTAAATTTAGCACAGGCCTATAAATATTCCTAAGTGTGCAGCCTGTGCAAATGCTATGATTATGTGATACACATTAAAAGCATAGCTCCATTGTTTGCAATGTTGCTTCTCACAAGAACGTTCAAGCTCTCCGGTCATTTTAAAATTAACATTTGGGAGTACTGTGATCCACAATCAAAAGTTGTTTGTGTTCAACAATGTGCACATTCATAACCAACTGGTCTTATGACCCATGTAGCCATGAGCACAACTAGGCTATGCTTTGTTGTTTAATACTACACTGAAGGAGTGATGCACTACTGAAATGGCTACTTGATGCTGCTCTGATGTCATGGGAATGGATAGAGTTTCACCTTTCCCCCCCCTAACTGACTTCGGGACCAGACACTGACCTCATTGATCAAGAGCTCTTGGGTTTTTATTCGAAGCAGTAGTGTCTAGGTTTCAGCTGCAGCTGGCCTAGAGATAGGCCCCTGAACCTGATCTTAGGCAAACATAAGGAGTAATGCGAAATTACAGCATGATTAGCCAAGAAGAGTAAAATAAAAAGTAAATAAGCATAGGGTAATAGCTGAGAAGAACTTGTTTGGTGGATGAAGGGTGGATAAGAACATGACAAGAGTTTAAATGTGTAATATAAAGATCCCAAATCCCAGGCTTTAAGGGGGACACTTGTGGTCTGGGCTATCTTTCCCCACGTGGGGTGTTGTTCACTTTGTCTACCAAAACACATTTAGGGTGTATGCTGTGGTTTTATCTCATGGCATGTTATAGCCTGCTCCTTTTCCATTTCTAATTAAATTAATGAACAGTGGGAGACATGTTAGGGAGCGGCACACAAAAACAAAGGGCTGATTTACTCTCCTCAAGTGCTGCCTCTTTCACCAAGACAAAGGCAACAATCTCTCCACTGCCTGGGCTGGGCTGGGCTGGATAACTGTCTGCCAAAGAGGCTGAAAAGTGAGTATGTGTGTTCCTCCTTTTACAACATCCCTCCCTTACCATCTTTTTCACAGTTTATACTCTCTACCAGCACATGAAATAATCAATGTAGGACTTTCCCTTTCCCAGCTATCCTTCCATTTTCAGAAAGCACACTGCATCCCATCCTCACTTCTTTGAACTGCCGGCACCCCCACACAAGTGCACATTAACACCGTAGTGACTTACGATAGTGCAGATGTGAGGGTGGATCAAAAAATTGGGCGACAGATGCTTTGAGCTAATCTCGCAGCTCCAGACTGCGCCAGGGCCACACGACACTCCAAAGCCCTAAACACAAGGTCAGACGGGTCAAACTGCTGAAATGGTATCATATTGTGGAACTCCTTTAAGACTGCTGCCTGGCAGAATTAACAGGTACCCAATCCGCGACAGACCCCACAGTCCACATTCAATTATAGTTAAACAAGTCTGGTCAAAGTTTGACTTTTGTGTTTCCATTTGTTTTAACTTTCTTTCTTATACATAATCGATACTTCTCTTCACACAAACAAGTTATTAAAATTTGCACCAGAGTTTCATATGCCTAATGTTTAAGCAAAGGCATGCTGGAGAGGAAGAATTATCTAGGATTTTAAAAGCTAAAAAAATAATGCACCTGCTGATTTGGAAAAAAGGAATATACCGTCTTAGATGCAATGATGTAATGAATCACTACTCCGCATTAAATAGCATATGATCTTTGTAACTAGTCGTATAGATGCTTTGAAGATGTCCAACTCTGAAAATAACTTGCATACCAGATATAAAGGAAAGACAAAATCTGTATGCACTAGCTTTGCAGTTGGCAACAAGGGCGACTAGACCACACTGATGGTAGACAGGTGGTCA
Organism: Hollardia meadi; assembly: GCA_037974645.1. NCBI lineage: Eukaryota > Metazoa > Chordata > Actinopteri > Tetraodontiformes > Triacanthodidae > Hollardia > Hollardia meadi. The sequence continues at coordinate 3,296 of JBBPCS010005582.1, forward strand.
GTGGTAACTGCAGGGTTTTTCCAGCAAACTGTGGCTACTATTCCTCCCTAACAATGCTCAAAACTGATGTGCTGACAGAACAGAACGGTCCCATCTTGATAGTTTTCTTTTACAATTTAAAAGGCAGCACTTCCTGTAGCTGCATTTTAATAACAGCCCTGGCTCTGTAAATAGGAAACAAACAAAGTGACTCACACCAAGCCACACAATGCTATTCCAGCCAATTAGCAACAGGGGGCATTAATTGGGAGGGGAGATGGCTGGACAGGGGACAGTGGGAGCGAGACAGGGGGTAAATCTGGCAAATGCTAATGTGCTGAACTCCAAAACATCACTAGGGCTGGGTATTGGTACTCAATACCTTTAAGGTATCGACTGAAATAAACCAGCACCAAGTAAATTATCCAGCCTAATTTGATTACTACTACTTAAATTTTTTTTTTTTTTTTAAAACACCTTTTTGTTAGTCAATTAAATTTAAAAGAGTCTTAAGAAGCTATGTAAACCACAAACCACAACAACTAACTGCATATCAGTGGTGTAATAGAGATGCAGGTTGCAACTTTGCAAGTTACTATGAAACAACAATGACACAAGTCCACCACATCCTGCACTCTACAGCTGCTGTGGCAAACTCTTGTATCTCTGTAGGGAAAAAAAAAACACAAGAGGAGATCTAGTCAAAGAGCACACCCAGTGGCCTATTTTTCAATGCATGACATAGGGATTCCACACATAAAAAGGAAAGGACTGGAATGGTATTAGTGTTGAGCATGGATTCCAGTGAATGGCTCTGACTTTATTTACCAGACTATTATCAGACTGTCTTTATAAAATTGAGGTCAAAACAACTGGATACTGTGTAATCTAAACAAGCCCAAAAGAACAATAATGGATCCTTGTGGCTCTTCACAGTGGGAGCATATCGTGTATTGCTCGACAGGATTGCTGAGGCAATGGGACAGCAACAGCATGAGCACACAGAGGCAGACAGAGTAACCTAATCCCTGTGACAGCCTGCTAAAATCACAGCCTCTGCAGCCTTCTGGAATGTGCTCTGTATGCTCACTGCCCATTCATCCCCTCTGGCACTGCTGCACTTCCTCCAACTTACACCAAAACTCACATTTTGGCCACAGGGGCTGGCCTGCTTCACCAACGGACAGTGCTGGGACGGACTGAATACACGCTTGTGCTCTCTTTTTTTTCCACATCGAAACATGGCAACTGAAACCCATGAGACTGCATCTCATCCCAGCTGTCCTAGATTCTCTCAAAACAAAACAGCAGCAGAGCAGCAAAGGGTCATGGGAGACTTCGCAAGCCAGCTGTGAGACAGGAAGTGTGGACACAAGAGTGACCGGATGATGGGAAAGTGTTGCAATCTGACAGAGTGCAGGCTTGACCCCTCTTTTCAGATGAATTCAGAGTTAAGTTATCTCTGCTTTGTATTGATGCATGTAATGTACTTCAATTAAGAAATCAACTTCTGTTACTAGGAGAAAATATGATTTTCCCCGTTAAAACACTGAATTGTTCCAGTATAATTTCAAAACGTTAAGTGAAGAGGGGCCTCATGACTGTGTGAAAGCAGTTGGCTATTCACCCCTTGGGATCACCCTCAGCAGTTGGCCTAAAATAGACCAGGGCTCATGTCCTTTGAGAACTGCCAGAGATTTACTCTCATAGCAACAACTAACACCAAATGTTTCAAGCCATCTTTTGGGCCAACTTAACATCAAAAGGCTCACTCTATGCTCAAAACAAATCTGTGAGAAACAAAACAGAGGTTATTCATTACTAAATTTGACAATCATTAAAAACTGATGATAAACAAGCATAACTCAAAAGTGTTTTCACTTCCCCATTTTCACATCCCAGTTCTTTATGGCTGCATATTCTCCACTTCACAAATTTGAGGCTGGATGTTACCGTCTAGCCCACAAAGGAATGGCCCTGGTGAACTGACTTGTCATTTTTGAGACTGAAAAACAGGATGAGATGCCACACACCATGAAGCAGCTGATAAAAATCCAATTTTAGCTAAATGTCTGTGTCTGTCTGATGCAGTCATCCAAAAATACTTTTCATGTAAAATAGTGAGACCAAATGAACATAAAAAGGGAATGAGACAAACATGAGACAAAAGCGGTGGCTTCACACAGTCTCTTACATGGGTGTTTGCTTAATGAAAAAGACAATCAAGATCATCACAATAAAGTAAATTAGTTATCTGTATCAGCCCTGAAAAGCCTGATCAAAGCATCCTTATCATACATCACAACAAATACAACCAAAGTGAGCTAAATTTAGAAATAAGACCACAGCAGTAGTATTTGAAAAAATACAATGAATACAAGCCAGACTCACACATTAATTATTGCACCTATTCTATCCCATCTGCTAGCAAATACCTACCAGAACAGAAAGCTCCTCTGCAAAAAAAGATGTGTTTTCTCAGACCCCACCTACATCAGCAGAGCCTACACATCTGCATCCATGCCCTGCTGGTGGATATAATTGCCAATTGTTGTTCTGGGTGGCCTATTTGCTTACAGCAACCGGGTTCAATGATGGTCACATCCAAGCAATGGGATCAAGGCAACAGCAAAATAAACCTCCAAGTTACCTCACAATCTCTGAGAGCTCCAGGGGATTTCCCCAATGACTAAAGCAAGTTTACAAAGAAGAAGGATTCCTAACATCAAGTACTACAGTACAATAAAGCTGTTTGTGGTTTGGTTTTGTGTGGTATCAGGCTACTTAAAACTAATAGTGGCTTTAAGGAGTCAGTAAAAGAGAGGATCCACATAAAATCTAAATCGGGCCACGCAATGTACTGTAGCTGTATACCCTATTGCAACTGTAGCCTCCTGGTAAAAACTGTTACCGTCAAAATAGCAGATCATTTGTAAACCATAAGATAATAATCCCCAACAGGCTGTGTAAGAGAGGTGAAATGGATACACTGGCTTCCTCTCAGTCTTTGCATATCCTGGCAAATATGAGCCCTAGGGTGCTGTCACAACAAGCCACTTGGGACACAAGTCTGGGAGGGCCACGTGTTGGAACTTGTGGATTAGCATCTTAAGAGCAGGAGGCATTCCAGATCGCATTGTGATGCCACAAAAATCTAGGATCTGCACAAATGTGCAAGACGTTTCATAGGAGAGAGAATAAAAAGAAAACATTTTCTACATAAAACCATAACCTCTGTCCTGCCGGACTGAGAAATGGCCTCCACACATTTTAAACACTGGGAGGACTGTTCTTGGTGAGACTGGGAGTTCAACAAATTCACACAAAATATTTAGGAGATGCGCAGACTGATCATAGCTTCTGTGAAAATGCAGCTATGCCTCGAAAGTCTACTTAAATCAAGAAAAATTTACACTTCTAACAACACATTTTGACACATAGCTTTTTGCATCATGGATACACAGCAAATCATGTCATCACAGTAACAGCCACAGTTGCAAGAACACACATCCTCATTTTTCACCCTGCCAAACCCAGACAGAAAACAATAATGAAGAGGGGGGAAAAAAACACCACTGAAACTGCACATTTCTTTTCTATGACATGAGGAAGTCAAATCAAGTACTTCAAATTAAAAATGATAGTAAATATAATGGCCACAGTTTTACAGAAGTGGGGAGAAATCACTTCACCAACTGTGCAGTGTTTTTTATGTGTTTGCTTTTGCATACAGTAACAGCTAAATATAGCTTCTTTTTTCTTTTTTTTTTTAGATCTAACTTATTCTGACACTGGTTAAGTCTAAAAAACGTTCACTTGTCATTCTTCCTCTTAGTGCTCCTGCTCTGTGTGTGTGTGTGTGTGTGTGTGTGCTCTGACAAGGGGCTGAATTCCTTTTTTCAGCAGGTGACCTTGGTTAGCATATAGAAATTACCTTTGGTATTGACTGTTCAAACATTCAAGCAAGCATGGCCAGTCAAAGGAAAACATGTCAGACAGAAAGAGATTAAATCTGAAAGAAAAAGAGGAAATGGAAGAGACTGTATGCAATAACTAAGGTTAGGGAGATAACAAAAGAGAAGAGACACAGTTGTGAAAAAAATCCCATATTTCTCAATTTTAATAAAACCCTGAAAATACTTAATAGACCAGATTCCTGAGCTTGTCATTTGACCAGGGGAATTTTCAGCCACATTAGTTTTTTGGCTATTATGAAAATGCACAGTTGGTATTTTCCCCTAGGCTGTGAGGACAGATTTGGCTGCTTGAGGCCACTGAGAAAGAGGCAGGAGCAGAATCTTATACAGAAAGAGCTCATCACTGCATATTATGAGATTATACTGTCATAACATTCAAACAAGGGTGCTGTTAGAGGCTATCTGAGTCAACATGAAGTATAAATAGGGCACAGATGAAGTTTATAGGGTCACATTACTGCAATATCAACATGCATAGTGAAAGCTTTACTTCATGGGGGTGAATGTGAGCTTGTGACCCGACAGCTGATAGGAGGTGCAAATGTGCTCCATAGTTTTCCTAATAGCCATTTTCATGTCTTACAAATTGGCCTCAACGCTCAAGAAAAATATAATATCAAACTTCAAGCAAATCATGCTGGTAAGCAGTTCCCCATCATCTTTCTCCCTGCAAACTGTGGCTATCCTCCCTCTGACAAACACGGAGAATAGAGCTACAGAAGACCAAATGTCTCTCCATCTCTCACCTCCCTGAAACCTTAATGAGAGACTGTGAAGAGGTCTGTCAGTGTGACAATAATTACAGAAACTATACTATTCAGCAGCTGCAAAAAGAGCCCCCCCCACACACACACACACACACACACACAGACACACACACATCTTTGGCATTTGGACAGACACACACATGCTACCTTAAATCATTCAGCCCTGACCAACCACATATCTCCAAATTAATATCAGTGAGATAAAAATATCCGAGCCATATTAATCTGATTGTTACGAAGTACAGTTTTATAACAGGCCACACAAATATACGCCACAAGAGCTTGCCAACCATTCTACAGCCTTATCGCCCATTGTGCTACCGAAGCATGACATTTAGTCTGGCTTTGGTTGTGTAAGGTAGAAACAATTTTAGGAGATGAACAGAAGGAGCAGCTATCTAAAATCTTGCCCCAAAACAGAAATGGTTTCACTTACACAGTACATTTGCCTACCCATTACTGGTCTCCGTAGGCAGATGGAAATTCACAGACAATTTTTCTACTAGTATGTTTCCCTTTGTGAATCAGAGATGAAATGATTAGTGAATTGATTATTATTTATTATTATTACTCAGCAATAATTCAGATAAGTGATTCACATCATTTACCAAGTAAAAACACACATATTCTGTGGTGCAAACTTCTCCAATGTTAAGATGTGCTGGTTTTTACATCATAGTTGACAGATTATCTGTGGATTCGGGACTGTTGTTCAGCCAAGCTATTGGAAGCCATCACCTTGGACTTGATGAAAACAGTCCCTAATTCAAATGCATCAATAAAAGCGAAGAGTTAATGAATGAGTACAATAACCATTTTTGTGTGTATAATCACAGCTAACTGGCTGTTTAACACAAGTACAGGGAATCTTAAATTAATGTCAGGGAATGTCTCCATCGTGACCATGACCAAGCTGGATCAAATCTGTGCACAACACCCAATAACTTAAACTTGAGCATTAGTTACCATTAAAGAAATACCACAAACTTAAGAGAATGCAACAAGATATTTTTGAAACGTTAACAGAGGCTGCCGTTAAGGCGTCTTCTTATTTTCAGTCTCAGAAATAAAAGTGTCTTTATCTTTTCACTTAAGCACAGCGGCGTGTCACGTCCACGTTATCTAACTTGGCTAACGTTAACCAAAGAAAAAAATCACACAAAAAATGCTTTGAATGGTTAACGTTACAGATAAAACTAGCCGTGCGCCCGGTGGGTAACAGTACGTTGGCCATGTTGGCAGGGCGACAGACTGGTTTTTGTCTAGGTTAAGTTAACAGTTAGCTGTTAGCCGACTTGAGTTAAAACATTACTCGGCGAATTCAATGATAGCAGGAGCTAGCCCTGTAGCTCTCGTGAAAAACGTTAGTGCGGTGATAGCTTCACCGTCAACGGCAACTCAGATTCATAGCCTGCTCAGTCATACAGCATCTTACCGGATTGCTTATGGCCACCTCTTCGTATCTCCTTTAGGAATAATTCAACGCGTAGAAGCGTCACACAGACTGGAACGGGATGCACACAAATTATATCCAGAATCCTAGCTAGCAGCCAGTTAATTTTCCACTCCAACAAGCTAGCCTAGCTGATGAGACGCAATGCCCCGTTGGAATAGCATTTCTGTATCAAAGCATGTCATTGCTCAGCAGCAGCGCTAGGCTAGCTAGCAGCAGTTTCACAAGCTGCTCGGGCTTTAGGTCCCTCCCACTCGTATTCAATTGGCTGAAGAGCAAACTACTCTCGTTTGATTGGACAGCGACGCTGTCAGTCAATCACACTGCAGCTGCTGATGTTTTGCGTTCCCCTGGGTATCCATCATGATTTTTTTATTTTCTTTGTGAGGTTAAAGAGTCAACCTATTCACTAGTGTAAAAGAAACATTTTGAATGATAAAGAGATATTTTTATTATTTTATATTTTTGTTTTACTTATTCATTAATTTGGCTTAGAATCAGCTGTCCACAAGAAAAGTTGTAGCTACTAAAGGCCTTTAAAGCACATGAGGTGTCATCCTGTATAATTCAGTGAAAATCATAATTTGCACTTTTTGCAACTTTATTTTTAATCAACAACTTATCTTGATAAAGAAAATGTTAAAAGTGTGCTCAGTAAACTCACATAAAAAGTTAATTGTACCTTTTCCCCATTTTATGACGAATGTTGGCTGCAGCTAGCAATATGCTGCCTGATCTTTAACAAGCATGGCCTCATATGATGAATAGATATATTTAATAATTGGAAACTCATAATTTTGAAGCTTTCATAAAAATGTTCAGTCATCTCTACTGTGCAGCACACATACAGTAACTCTCTCTCACACACACACACACACACACACACACACACACACACACACACACACACACACACACACACAC
>JBBPCS010005583.1:0-10394 GCA_037974645.1 Hollardia meadi
TGTTGTTGCTAACTTTTCTCTGTGATGCAACTGCTTTTATTTCAAGGTATAGTGCAAACCTCTTATAGTTATCATGTCTGGCTGGCAAATTGATCACTATAAGCGGATGACAACTTACAGAATTGTTTTGTTTTTCTTTAATAATAAAATAAAATAATAAAATATTGCCTTGTTTGAAAAGTAATTAAATTTTTTATTACAATTTTTTATTTATTACTTTTATCAGGATTATTACTATTATTCTAGACAAATACTATTGAACACAACACCTTTTCTGCTGAAACAAAAACATATTTGCTGTCACTAGAACTGCCAGACTATGTTAATAGTTGTGTTAAACCTGCACTTTTTCATGGAAAAATATTGCCTTCTTTGATAAGTAAGTCTAATTTATATAAATAAAAATGATTATTCTGGTGTGGAAATCATCGTGGTGTGTGATGTTGCTTGTCCATATTTTTCACTGTAGGCTATAATGAATGGGCAGCTGTCACCGCCGCCGCAGCCATGGTGACAGCCAGGGGGGGAACCAAATCCTAATCTCGCACCAATATGGTCAGGGTCGGCCCTGATCCGGCAGATATCAATGCGGGGATATACAATATGTTTGTCTCTACTGACATTATAGATTATCAAACTGGGGGCGACATGTTTTTTCTGTTTTCCTTTCTCCCTCTCGACGGCCTCCTCTTTTCCTTCTTCCTCTCCTTCATGACATCCTTCAGTTTTGAGTTGACGATATTGAGCGCGAGCTCGAGGATTGGTCACAGAGGTTAATGGTATGTTGAGCTCTGTCAGAGTATTTAAAAAACCCATCCATCCCTCAGGCATTAGAGATCTCCCCTAAGGTGATGCCCTGCGCTCCTTCAAGACCTGTCACCGGTGTGGGGACCGTCGCTGCACCCACAGCCTGCCCCCTGGTTCTCCGTCTCAAGAGGCCTATGAGGATTTATACCCCCGAACACCTGGTTGACCCGGGTTGGGGTCCCTGCGGAATCCCCTCTACCCTAACAAAGGCTGTGCCTTCGTGTAATGTGTGTGAGTGTGCCCTAAGGTCGTCAGTAATGTTGCCGTGGTGTGGATGCGCTGGAGCTTACCTCTCGGGGGCCGGGCGTCCTCTTCATGTGGAAAAACTCTTATGTGTGTGCTTGAGTGCGGCTTACAGAGAACAGAGACAGGAAGCTTCCTTTAACGTTTATTTATATGAGACACACAATACCCGCGATTATACACCGATCTACAAAAGAAAGCTACAAAGCAAATAAAAGAAAAAAACTACGTGAAAAAGGTGTCTCAAATAATATGTCCTAAATCTACCTAATAATTTAGCCCCTCACTCTTGCCATGCGTGCACTGTTTTTTAGGTGGACAGCATCCACATCTTTTTGCCTATAACTGCCTAAAAGCAAACAAAAACATCAAGCAAAAAACAGAGACACCATCCACCAGCAACCCTGCAGCAAGAGCGAGGCAGTATACTACTGAAGTACACTGATGAGTTGAGCTTCAGTCGGAGTCTGCGAGCCAGACTGCTGAGCAGCTCCAAGCGGAAGCTTCCGTTGGAGTCTGTGAGCCAGACTGCCGCGCACCACGAAGTGGCTGCTTTTATACTATGCTGCGCTAATAAGGGTAAGTCCTGAGCTACGGACCCCACTTGCGGGCTACGGACCCCAGGTGAGGGCTTCGTACTTCTCCGTATTACTTCGCCTCACTTCGGGGGAGGAAAACCCCTAAATCTTAAGTGAGCTGCAGTTGCACTCAGCAAAAGGGGAAGTACCTGCTCTGGAAAGTCCCTGGAAACGGGAAACGGGAAACACACTTTTCAAAGCACTCTTACATGTTTCAACATGTCTCAAAACTTGTCTTCTATCAGTTAATACATTTTGACATAATTCAATAACACATTTGAATGATATAAATGATAAAAATTAAAATGAAAGATCGTAAAAATCATTTCATGAAATGAAAAATGAAAATCAAATGAAAAAAATTAATAATATGAGAAATGAAAAACCAAATGAAAACATTAAGTGACCCTTCTTATCAAAATCCAACTTCTGACAGTTTAACAGACTCAGAGTATGAGCTCAGTAACACTGTATCTCAAGGAAATACATTTCCTGATTCAGAGATTGAAACCTTCAACACTTTTAAGCTTTCAAACAAACACATTAAAATATAACAATTAAGTTTAAATGCAAACATTAAAATATAAAAATTAAGGTTGATGTAAGTTCATCTTATTTGTCAGACAATTTCTCGTCTGCACTTAGGAGACGTCCTCCTTTATATTCGTTTGTTTTTGATCTTTTTGGTTCTGTTTTGCCACCGCATCCCACTTTTTCCAAACAGTCATAAAGACTGTTTTTCCAAAGGGGATTTAAATATAAGTAAGAAATCACCTGGTTATGAAACCATGTGGTTGTGAAACAAATTCAACAATATAAATAAATTCACAATTACAATATATACAATACAATAATATACAATATGCATAAATTCTCGTTCCTTCAACAAAGTCTATCATATGTGAACCTCTCACAATCTTTCCCTTGTGAATAAATTCACCTTTGGGAGTCCACCCGTCCTGGTTCTTGGCTAATTTCTTCATAATATACTCTGCATTTTTACGGTCGCGCTGAGGAAGATTTTGCAGCTGTTTCATCCAGTCCTCCCTCTTTCTCTTCTTCTTTTCTTCCAGCTCGTCAGAGTCATGGGTCACAGTCTTTAGGTAGAGTCGATGTTCCTCCTCCCCTTGTTTGATCAGGTTGAGGTATCTTTGCAACAGAGCGCTATATTTTTTAATTTTTTCATAAGGATTCAGGCCCTGTTCGTTTAATATATCCCTCATTTTTACATCTAAATCATTTTCAGCTGTGCGTCTCACGGAATGAGATTCGTTGTCGTTGTTGCCACTCCTACGGCTCAACTGCGGAGCACCAGAAACATCTTTTGACTCACCATTTTGATTAGTTTCTATTGATTAGTCCTCCTAGAAGCTGTCCAAAGATGGGCACAACCACTGAAAGCAGAGGCAAAAGAAACCCTCCGGACTGCATCATCAGAGCTCTGCGTTTGGTTTTTAGGCTGGTTCTTTTATTCGCCAACAATTTGATAATTTTCTTTTGCCTTTTGAGTTTTTTATATTGAGCGCTGGTCAGGGGAATGTTTCATTTTAAAAGATTTAAAGAGTGTTCGCACAAAGACTGAAGAAAGTCAGAGGAGGAATGGTTAAGAATATCTTTATGCCTCTGAGGTGTGGCGTGACACAAAGCACGCAGTAAAGGAGCGTTCCTTTTTAAGCGCGCAGACATGGTGGGTTAGGGTTTCGATTTAGGTAGATAGACGACCGGCCACTGACCCCGTAACAACCCCGTAACAACCCCGATCTCAGTCTGTATTGTTCTTTGCACTTGGGAGTGAGATCTATGATTAAATACCCGTTAGCGTCTCTGGTGGCATCTGGCAAAAAAAGTTTTTCATGAAGGAAAAATTTGCAAGCCAATATATTTATCTTTAATCTATCCTGAGGGTTTTTAAACAAGACCAGGTAATTACTGCTCAAGCTGATGGTTCGACTATGTTTACCCTGATGAAAAACATTTTGCGTTAACATCATGACGCTCATGTTCCTGTGGTGCCTGTATTGTGTAAAGATCTTGACTATTTCAGGATGGTCAGAGGCCTGAAAAATGACATTGTCCAGGATAATCAAGTGATTTTTATCGTGCGGAAACAGGTTCTCATCATCAAAAGAATCAGGTAGTCCTTCAACAAATTTTATCTTTTTATTCATCTTTTGCAGTTCAGCGTACATGTGTTGAAACAAAGTATATATCCATACAATATTTTCAGGTACCTGAGACAAAACATCTTGACAGTTTTCTAAAACACTTTTTACAAAAAAAGTTTTTCCACAACCGCTGGGTCCCACAATCTGACATGAGAAAGGCACTTGCAATCTAGGATGAAAGTCAATTTGGTGGGATGAAATTTTGAAACATTTTTTCAATAACCAAAAGGCAATGTTTCGCCTGTGGAAAGCAACCGTCTTTTGTCAAACACCACCCAAAACTTTTTCAAAAATTATGAGTTTTTAAGAAGAATCCCGTTTTTATCCCTTTTTATGTTGTGTTGAAGAGTTGCAATAACCCCCTCCTCCTCTGTGCGGTTTTGCAGGTGACCCTTCACCAGCTCTTTGACGCTGTCAAAATTGATGTTTTTCACAACATTCATGCGTCTGAGTAATGCCCTTCACCCGCAGCACCGCACGTTTGTTTTTAGTCAGGTAAGTAATGTAACTTTTAGGTCCCACAGCCGCAAACTCCTCTATGCTGTCACCACCACCCAACTCGTTCGTCAAGTCCCCCAAATAATTCCCTAGTTTGAGCCCACTCTCTCAATTTTGCATCTGTTCCAAATAACCGTACAACTTTAGACGCCCGTAGGCTGTGGTGAATGCTGCGATAAACACGTTGTCTACCTTGTTGGGGGGCGCAGTATATCAATCGCCGTGACACCACTGATTCAGAGCCGTACTCTTGTTCAGGAAGGAAAAGTATTTGACTTTGTGTTTTTCTGAAAACATGTAGCTGAAAAACTCCGGTTCCTTGACTAGAGCGGTCTGGTTCAGGTTACTTCTCTGGGCAAACTTTCCCCAAAAGCTATTTAGGCAGAGCTTAGACACTTGCCTTTTAGCCGGGTTTGGTTGAATTTTGTCAGCACCCAGCAAAATGCCCTGATTCGTCCGGTAGTCCCTGATGTACTTTTCTCTACTTTCCTGATCCGTGGCCTCGGCGGGGTAGCCCGAGGCTTCCTGTTTACCCTTGAGAAAAGTGTGCATGTACTCGACAAATATGACGTCGCTCCGTCTATCAAAGTGCCACACCTCCGTGATATAACCTAACCGGTACCCCAACTCCAAGGCTTTGTTAAATTCAGGAGTGACCCAAACACCCGTCAACGCTCTGGCCTCGTCGTTGTGCATACACGAGCAGTCCTGAAAATGCGCACGTACGGCAGAGAGTGAACACCAGTTTACCCGCGGCTGTTTTGTAGGGTAACACGGGAAAAAACAACACCCAGGGTGGGTAGAGAACGGCCCTGATTATCCCAAAGTAGTTTTGTGGCTCTTTGATATTGATATCGGTTATTGAATTTCTATTAAACCCACTTCATATGGTCCTTTAAAGTGTAAGAGCCAGCTTTGTTTTAAAATTTGCTATTGTATTGTTAGGGTAAAATGTTGCTGAAGAATTGCTAGGCAGTGTGACAAAGAAACCTTCTCCATCCGTGTCAGGGGAAAACGTTTCAGGTACGCTGTATGCCTGAAAATCCCTACGGCAGCTGAATGAGCTGTTTTTCTGAAATCCAGGAATTAAATTTATCTGGCCATCCGACCCATTTGACTAATACTATATTTGACCCCTGTCTTCTTCTCTTTCTGGATAAGACCTTTTCTATTTAAAAAATTTTGTTTTTATCCACAATAACCTTTTATAATTCTGGCTCGTAAAAAGTTCCTTGTAATATTTCCCCATCGTAATCTTTCAGCCTGTAGACAGGCAGTCTTTGATGCACACATTCCATTACGGTAAAATATTCGTCAGTATAATTTTGCTCATAGCCTTTTTCAAAAGGACCTCTTAATTTTGAAATTCTCACCGTATCGCCTACTTTAAATTTAAAAGTAATCATTCCTTTGTCTTTTGCTTTATACAGATTGTTAAAAACAATGTGCTCATTGTCTTTTGTTACCTCAGACAGTTTCATTTTAATGCTACGTTGATAACTCCGATTGTAAGCACTCACTAAATCTTGCAAAACATCCACATAACGTTTTGAATTATTGGCTGATAAATATTTCCACATTTTAGTTTTAAGAGTTCGGTTAAAACACTCAATAACGCTGGCCTTTGTCTCATTGGAGGTGAAGTGAATAATGTTATTTTTCTAATTAATGCGGTCAAACTCCCTGTTTAAGAATTCTTTTCCTTTGTTTGTAATTTATGGGGTATTCTGCCTTCTTCGAAAATATCTTTAAATGCTGCAGCGACGTGTTTTCTACTTTTATTTTTCAAGCACCAAACCCATGCGTATTTTGAAAACAAATTAATACAAGTTAATAAATAATGTTTAACTCTTGTTACTCTAATTCTTCTTCTCACTCTAAAACTCTTGTTTTTCAAGAGTAAGCTGCCATGTCCACTAGATCTGCCTGGAACTGCAAATCAATTTTATTCACTAAAACCCTATTTCTCTTAAAATGTACAGGCGCTGTTTTGTAAAGAGTGTAAATATCCTGGAGCCATTTTTTCTATTTCAGAATCTGCTAAACGAATACCAGTATTTCTAAACACCACCTGTTTCAGTTTTTGTATGCCCCCTGTATTTTCTGGCGCATAGTATATTTTTTTCATAACCTCCTTCATGGTTGTTGTCATAAGAATGAACGCTGTTGTCTGTCTTTTAGGGATTTCATTTCTGACACGTTTACATCATAACTGTCTTAGAAGACATAATACTTTTGCAGGGATACACACTTTAAAAACTCCCAACATGCCTTTGGGTTTTTACTGATTAATGATTCTACTAGACACTGCATCACATTGTTAACATTGACATCTTGTTCTGTTTAATATCAAAACACACTGATCTACACTAAAAGCACAAAAACAAACCACATGACCCTTGTTGAATTCATCATCAGGAAAACAATTTACAACATCGACATATTTGTCAGCTACCGTTTGGACCATAGCATGCCAATCATCTGCCAGTTGTCTAACACATTCGGTCTGTTTTTTAAATCTAAGACAACATTGTGTTCTGTCGATGTCGTTTATCGCATTATCAACAGCATTGCACAAAAGAGACTTTATCATGTCCACAACATACTGTTTTTTTTGACATCATTTATCAGACTGGTGGAGGCATTTCCCAATATTGTATTTCCTACTCCAAATGTTCAGAGATTCTTGAACAATCGTGTTCAGTCTTTCGTTTCCACTAGTTAACTGTTTTAGTCTTGTAGTGAGAAAGGGGGTTGTCATCTGCTTCTGTAAAACCTCTGTTGCCACGTCTCGAATGTCGTCTGGAGAGGGTGCATCAATCACAAGACAATTGAATACATACACTTGAGCGTTTGTATAATTTTCATTAAAAAGTTCCTTCTTAATTTCTTCAAAGTGTCCTTCAAGATGATATAGAGGTAGTGATTCAGCACAGGAGTGGGTCTTTCTTTTGTACAGTTCATGCAGATAAACGCAATACACACATATTTTTTGCTCTTTGCTGAAGAATTTTTTGCAGATAATGTACAGTTGTTACATCAATAATGTGGCGAACAAAAGTTATCACACATGTTGAACAGTTGATTTCAGATCTATCATGCTGTGTGTCCACACTCTCCGTATGAGTCCGGATGTCTTCACAGTTCTCCTGCAGAGATTTCTCTTCAGGAGAAAGACAAGTCAGGTCCCCCCCCCCCCCCAACTCCTCACCAAAGCGCTCCAGCCAAGAGTCGTCCTCATCATCATCATGCTTGGGGTTTGGAAAATAATTAGGCTTGTCAACATTTGGTAATACATCACACTATGCATAAGTCCATGCACTTGTACAGACATAAGCTACATTTTAGAGCCCATACATCACATATGTCCTACTTCCATCATGGAGTGGTATAATGTCTGATCAATATTTTGATCTTTTGAAGCATCATCAAAAAGTCTCATTTTGAGATCTCCGTAGTGTTTGATCTTATACCATCTGAACAGGGTATCGATGCGCGAGAAAACATCTAGCGTTCTCTCCCAACCACACCACCTGACTAAAAAAACAGTGGTAAACCACAAACTCCATTCTTCAGCTGTGAGGGGGTACAGTTTATCTTCATTGGGAGTACCCTTTCGGGCCTCACGAATCACAGAGTTGTCCAGACACTGTCTGAAAAATATGTAGGATTCAGGGTCCTTAATATCTATATCGGTCTCCACTCGATAGGTTTCACCAGGCACTGATCCATCCCATTGCTCCGCATACATCCCTGATGATTTGCTGAACTCTTTACAATTTTGTTTCTTAAAAAAGCCCAGACCTTAGCAAAAAAACATATGTGCGGTGTCGTTCCTTCAGCTTCTCTTGTATAAAGTTAGACTGCTCCACGGTCAAACATGTACCCCGAAACCCTAAAGTCTTCCACATCCCACTCATACAGCGGAGACCATGCTTTTTGGTCCAGAAATGGCGTGAGATTTTTAGGGATAGAACTTTCCTTTTTGGAAGCCATAATCAACCCCGCATCAACCAGATTTATACAATGTTTTGGTGGTGGTGAAGAAGGAGGAGAGCCCGGTGATGACACTGGCAAAGAAGGGCAAACAGCGTCGGAGGTCTGAGCCGGAGGAGAGGCCGATGATACCAAAAGCATCAGCGAAGGCGGTACTGAAGAAGACTCTGGCGATGATGGCGGTGCAAGAGACATGTTTTTCAGAGTCTGTCGGACTGTCGTAGGTTTTAAATGTATTAGGGGGGAGGGCAGGGTTTTTGGAAGGGAGGAGCCTTCTAAATCAACAGAATTTTTTTCACAAGCAGAATGTCTCTTGAGCTCCAAGCGCTTGCAAAGAGATCTTTAGTCTTTTCTCCATCATTTTCAACCAGACTGTTAGAGGAATGCGCAATGACTCCTCAGAATTGAAATACTCCAAGACAAATTCATCCATGTGTTCATCCTTCAATGACACCTGACGGCTTGCTTGATAGAACCATCTGTCAGAAGCTGAACTTTTCGTCTCCCACACGGTACTGGCCACAATTTTCTTGTCTATAGAAATCGGAATTCCTTTCACTCCGTCGTTCTTTGTCTCTTCACTGTGTACAAGGGGTGCCCTAAAATCATTTAATCCCGCTATATTTAACTCACTCCAGTCCATTGAGGTGAGTGTTGCTTGTGCAACAAGAGGTCCAAAAGTCTCCCCTTTCTCCAACTGATAAAAACACACTTCATTCACTTTATACTTGAACTCATAGCCCCACGCACCTCCTGCATCTAAGCTCCACTCCTGCTTAAGTGTGGAGGCCGGAGGCCTCTGGATTCGAGCCACATGCATGACATGCTTCTTAGGCGCTGGCCAAGATTCTCGAAAACTCATCACAACTGTGTTGCAGATTAGGCTTGTGCTGAACTCATGTTTCCTGCTTGCGGTAACAACCTCAGAGGAATCAAACGTTGGCCATGTTCGTTTGTTTTTGGATAAAATCTTTCCGCTCGCTTTTAACACATCGCTCAACACGGCTTCGTAGGAGAGGAAGGGGTCAACAAAACCGTCTGATTGGTTCATAGGAGAGGGCTGTGATTCTGTCAAAGGAGCCGTTTGATTGGTTCATAGAATTCAAACTGATACATAGAAAAGGGGGCGGGAATATCCTGAACACACTTTATTGTTCCTCCACCACAATATCCTGTTTAGTTCATCAATACGCAATGATCTAAGCCGGGAGTTCACCAAAACTCCCCCGTGATCTGATTGGTACATATAAAATGGGTGGGGAAAACCTCCTGTCGGTTCAAAAGTCAAAAGTGAAAGAGGTTTCAAGAAAACAGACGGTACGCCAATTCAACATTTAAAACAAATTACTGATCTCATTTCGGCAATGATGCAACCTACAAAACTTGCCATAATCAAATGTCAAGCACACAGGAAGGGAAACGATGACATCATAAGAGGAAATAATGAAGCAGATGAGGCAGCAAAACTTGCAACCAAATGCCAAATGGGTATCTTAGCACAGCTAATATCATTAGAACCAGTAACCACCCTGGAAGACATAGTTCTAATGCAGCAAAAGGCTTGCCCAAATGAACATGGCGTCTGGCGACAAAGAGGGGCGTCAACGGATGAGAAGGGACTGTGGAGATCACATGAAGGATTGTTGGTTGCACCAGTGTCATTGCTAACTATGTTGATTTGTGATTTGCACAGTGTGGACAACTGTGCAAGGGGGGAAGTGATGAGGAAAATAAAACAACAAGGATTCAAGGATCAAGGATCACCATACATGCAAGCAATGGTGAACGACGTGCTTGGACAATGTAAACTTTGTGCTCAGAACAATGCAAGAAAAGGTATAACAACACCTGTTGGTCACATTCCAGTGCCAGGATGACCATTCAAACATTTAGTCATAGACTATGTTGACATGATAAAAAAAAAGGTGCATGGAAAGCAGTACATGCTAGTGGTCATTGACCGTTTTAGCCATTGGGTTGAAGCAGCACCGTAAAAAGATCTAGGGTCAGAAACTGTGGTCAAATTCCTGATACGAGAAGTCATTCCACGTTTTGGTATACCTTCAGAAATAAGTTCAGATAATGGTTCAGCATTTGTACAAAAAGT
>JBBPCS010005584.1:0-10393 GCA_037974645.1 Hollardia meadi
TAACACCCATCTTAGCACTCGTGCATTTCTTTCTAATTTTAACTTACGACATTCTCTAAACCAGATATTCAGGGGGGTCTTTGTCCAACGGTTCAAATTCTTTGAATGTATTACTTGAAGAGTTCTATCCCCTAATAATGATAGAAGAGGAAATGGTAAAATTGTTCAATGGCAATTTTGTTAAAGTTAGATTACTATGAATTTTTCAAATAGCCTTTGACTCAAAGAATGTGTGTTAAACAGAGACCGAAGCTGATTTGGCCTCAAGTGTACTGTAAATACTTTAGTGGCATGTTTGTATCTGACAGCTGCTGTTGTTGGGCACCAGCCTGAACTGGACATGACCTTTACTCTGGAGATATTGAAGCCTGATGACTGGTTGTTGTATTGCGCCCCCATCTGTTCAATGTGTTATTACTTAGCAATAATATTAGTGGATACTTTTTTTTCTTCTTTTTTTTTTTAAATTTGGAAATACCCTAAACCTCATCCTTATGACACAAGGATGGACAACATTTTAAAAGGTAAGAAACTGACTAATGAACAAAACCTTTTTAGTGAGACTTCCTGATTAATAAAGAGTTAACAACAGCTAATGATGCTTACCTTATACTTACCTTTTATGCATCACTTGAGTCAACTTGTCACTTACTGGCCACATTAATGTTGAATTTGTCCCTAAAGTTCCTACTACATAAAGCACACACTAAATCACTGGAGACTGACAGTTCTTACATTTCTACCACCATGAATGAACAGGTTCTAATCCTGTTTTACTGTTGCTGACAGGTGTTTACGTGTACAAACTTCCTCTGCTCTGATACACTGTGATCCGCCTTGACATCCCAGCTCTCCCAGTCATTCTGCAGCTGATTCAGTAACAGAGCCAACACAGAGAAACACACACTGAAAGTCAACAGGCCTCAAACTCCGTTTGACAGGAGGGCTAATGTGACACAGAAACACAACCATATTTCTCTGCCGTGGCTCATTCGGATTTGGCACAGTTTGACAGATGAAGGGGAAAGGTTTTTGGTCCAGTGGCTCTGTCAAAAATCACTAACAAATCTGTCCTCTTTAAACTGCGCCTGTGATGCTGTGTCCTGTAGAAATAAACTTTCTGTGTTCTAAGTTAAACCTGCTGCTGACATGGTTTAACACCGGTTTGAGCTTAATTGAGTAAAATTCAGTTTTCCTTCTCATTTTGACACAGAGATCATGTCCAACTGAGTCCACTGCTGTGTTTGAAACATCTGCAAGTTAAAGTTTAGCTGACGCACTTCTAACCTGCTGTTGAATGTTTTGTTTTTGTTCAATTTTTGGAGACACTTTGGCACATTAGGGCCACCATACCTCTCTTACAGTATTTCTAATACGCTATGATTTGCTTTAATGACTTGTGCAACTACCAAACTCAAATTAGTCTTTTCAGAGATGTCATAATTTCAGATACCAGTGTGGAGCTATTGTACATGGCTCAAAATGTGGTTCCTTCATAATATACAGTAATTCAAATATTGTCAAATACAATTCTAAGTATGAACATTCAGGGGATTCAAACAACAAAATTAAACATTCATTAACATGCTCATGTCATAACATCATGCAACAGTGATCTTACCACAGTCTGACAAGCTTTACTTGTTACTTACTTTACTTACAAATCATTCTTAATGTATAACATGTGCATCTTACAGTGTTATTTAGCCACTTGTCATCCCATTCTGCTAAACAATACAGGCAACACATGTAGGCAACATTATAGTGCCACTGGTTTGTTGTTGAAAACTGATTACAGGTGCTTCCTCCATGTGTTCGATATAGGGTTACATATGAAGGCAAGTCAACTTTGCTGTCCTACCAAAGAGGTTGGAGACATGTCTCGGGCACCTTTGGAATTTATTTTTTTGCTGCTTTAAAGCAAGTCTATATAACTTTTGCTGCATATCAGACAAAAGTCTCTCCTGTAGTGGAATTAACATAGTATGATGCCTACTCTTATGGTGAAGGCCCACTGGCAGATGCCGACATAAAATAAAATACAATGCTTTCCAAAGCATACACATTCAGTGGGTTCAAAAAAAGAACATCATGGTACTTAGTCAATGTTCACTTCACATGCCCACAGTTGAAGCATCATCTTATCTGCATGTCATATCAGCAGAAATGTCCAAGCCTTCATGGTCCAAACCCATCATATGCTGATATTATTGTGCATCCCTACCACTGACTGTATATAAAGATGGACGACATGAGAGCTCCCCAAAAGTAAAGCCAAAAGGTCTCGATCGCCCCCTGGTGGGGGGCTGCAGTATAGGTCATAAACCCCTCCTCCTCAATGATATCAGGTAGGACATGGGCCAAACTAAAAACTCAGCTCCACCGCCTGATCACTACTGCGCAGACTCCAAATGATGTCACCAGCGCAAGATGAGGTTTCCAGGATATTTTGGCATAAATTTTGTACAATGGGAGGAAGTGGAGACGCGGCGGCCATCTTTATTTATGTCAATGATTCAATACCAAGAAACATTAGCCACCATAAGCAATTGGTCATACCAGACCAAGTGAGCATTTTTTTAATGCTTTTTTGTAATTCCTTTGCTTTAAAGCTACATGTTCCGGCCTTAACATTTTGTTAGTCTATTGGTGTCCATGCTAATGCCGAATGGCCGAATGAAGCCTAGTCCACTAATTGTTCTTATGCTGTATGCCAATTAGCATTTTAGCCTATCTTCCGCTCGGTGACATAGACCCTGCATGTGTGCCATTTGTTTTACGCTTACCGCTGATGCACTGGCAGAAAGAACATAATTTCGGGGCCTTGTCTCCTGAAAATCAGGTGCAGCCTACAAACAAGAGCAGGGGGAGGAGGGAACACATGTTGGCACAGTCATGCAGTTACAGTCATTTAGCAGACAAACACAAAGAGTAAGCCAAAAGCTTCCCAGCATAAAGAAAACACATCAGAAGCAGCAGCTCAAGTGCAGATCATTTAGAACAAGTTCAAAGCAGAAGGTCCTATAGATAGATGATGGTGGCGTGTGATATAAAAGTAATCTATAACCTTTATTGAACTCTGTTACAAAGAGCCCAGAGGTGTGTTAACACTCTGTAAGAGGCATGCTAGCATCCAGGCAGTGTGAATAATTTAGTGATTGCTTTGAAAGCCATAAGTAGTTAGAGTCAGATTACGTTCTTGTGTTGATGGATCTAATCCCCCTTTTGCTGTGACATCCTTCCCATGAAATTAAGATTTTATTAGCTTGTTTATGGTTTTCCTCAGCTCTATGGGATGGTACAGATTTAATTGTCAGGATTAGTTATTAAATATAAATATCTGTACTACAATAAACAATTGGCACCAGAGTAGTTATTAAAGAGGCCATATTATGCATTTTGGGGTTTTCCATTACCTTTAGAGTGTTACATATCTTTTTGTGCATGTACAAGTTCTGCTAAGTTGAAAAGCCCACAGAAAACACTGATCCTGAAGTGCCTGAAACACCTCATCAGTAGTTTAGCCTTTACTTCTGTGACTTTGTTACATCACTATGTCACATTTTGCATAATGCACACCTTACAGCTAGTTTGGCACGCCCTTGGGCAGAGCTGTAGTTTGGCACACTCCGACCAGGAAGAGTTTTGTCAGAGGTATCAGCATGTCGAGGAGACGCTGTGTTTTTAACTGCGAGGGCAAATTCCCTTTGTACAACTGACACCATTGTTGCCGTAGCTACAGCGGTGTTTTCAGCTGCTCAGGTAGCCTGTGGTAACTGAAATCCATGACATTTCCCACACACACACAATAAACATTGACCAATGACAATAGAGTGGGCCAGCTAACCAATCAGAGCAGACTGGGTTTTTTGGGACAGGGGCCTAAAGAGACAGGAGCTAAAAGAGAGTGTTTTAGACAAAGGGTGAATAGGGTGCTGCTGCAATGGACAGTATGGGAAAGATAATGTGATTTTTAAACATTAAAGCCTGTAAAAGTATTCTAGTAAAAGCATAAAATAAAAAATCTTTAAAAACAACTAAAAACCTATTTCTTTACATTGATACAACATGAAGAACCTTATTGTACATGGGAGCCTAGAGGGGGTAAATTATGCCCTTGGATTTAATTCTTAAAAAATATTTTTTTAGGTTTTTATCCCAAACACTACTTAAAGGTTACTTGGAACTAAGCTCTGAAAGTCCAGCCATCACCTCTCTGCTGTGAGAAGGTCATCCCCTGCTGTTCCTTAAACATCCCAACCTTGAATTGAGCAGAGGCCCGAATCACAAAGTGAGGTTAACTCTTTGAACCAGGGTGGATCATCATGTTAACGGATACCACATGGCTCATCTGAACAGGTTCAGTTAGGAGATCAGCTCAGAGTGTGTCACCAGACCCACAATTGGCCAATCAGCTTAATGGAAGAATTAAGTCATCGTTCCTAGATACCTTTTAATAGATCAGTGCCACTTTGATTTCCATGACATTTTTTACACAAACATGGGTCCACTATGTATAAAATAAAGACGTAATAAACAAGGAGAAAGTAAACCACACTAACAAACTAAAAAATGGTAATTATAAGAGCAAGTTAACTTCCATTCTTGACGATGTCAAAGCTGTCCATCAGCTCGTCTTCAGTGGCATTAAACCATTTCAGGTTCAATATGATGATATCTGCAGAGAGCCTTTCAGATCCTGAAAACTTATGTGAGTCACGAGTCATGATTTCACATGACAGATGTAGTTATTTGTTTTTTTTCCTTTAAGATATTCTGACTTCTGATTGAAGTGCTCAGTTGGAATATGGTGATGCACCAATCACAATTGAGCAATTAAGAATTTAAATCAGAATCTGATGACACTTGTTCTGTTGTTTGAGCACAGTCAATAACTTTGGATCACACCACACCTACACAGGTCTCGATGAGGCAAAGTTTTTGAGTGTTGAACTCTTAGTAAATACTACCTAAAGATGTTTGTTTAACTTTGGTGTTGCTTATTATTCCCTCTGTGAGATATAGATTCTCAGCTGAGGGAACGTGTTATATACAAACTTGCTGAGCTGTACATCAAAGAACAGCATGTACAGTAATGTCATCAAAAGGAAGGGCTGTACTTACAGCAGCGCAAATTATATGCATCTCGTTTTTTGACATGGTAACATACATGCATTCATGCATGTTGGTGATGCAGAAAATCTTTCGTCCTATTTGCTTTGGATAGGCTAATAGTAAGACTTTGACACAACGTATCATTCATACACTAAAAGAATAAAATAAGTCACAGCAGCTACAGAGCATTTTGGATGATGTTTTTATGCTCAGTTCTGGTTTGCTGCCAAGTCCATTTTACACTGCTGGTACTGCAGCTAAAAGAACAGTGATTATAAAATTGATTCATCTATTGGTATTTATCACAGAAAATATTCAATCAATAGAAATAATTTCACTTTAACTTGGACAAAAAACTAAAGTGATTTCCACGTCTCCTTCATTGCGGGACAGTGTTATATCTAAATGCAGTATAATGTTTAATCTAAAGTTTAAGAGCTCTACAATGTGGAGTTCTTACATTAGAAAACCTCAAGCAAGAGTGCATTTATTGGTGAAATATATACATTACGAATTTTCATGATCAGCAACTTTCGGACATCATTTCTATCTTGCCTTATTTACAGCAACATTGTTGCTTTTTTGCTGTAATATATTTTTTATATTCTTCATAGCTCTCCATTACAACAACCTGTTCCTCTTGAGTGAAGTAGGCGGCACGTGATTGGTTCATTTTGTGCAGAAGAGT
The DNA here is from genome assembly GCA_037974645.1 of Hollardia meadi. Classification (NCBI taxonomy): domain Eukaryota; kingdom Metazoa; phylum Chordata; class Actinopteri; order Tetraodontiformes; family Triacanthodidae; genus Hollardia; species Hollardia meadi. The sequence goes on from JBBPCS010005584.1 coordinate 5,804, forward strand.
CAAATGACGCCACGACCTGCCCTTTTTATGGTAAAGAGCACAGAGCCTGAAGCAGAAACTCTGAGTTAACAAAGACAGTTGATAACCACATTCGTGATTCTCATCATCTCTGACTGGGGTTTTTGAGCCAAGAAAGCCTGGCTCTGTTGAACTTGCTTCGTACACCCCTGTTGTTTTGTCTGTATCAATCATGTTAGATATTTGTGACTTGCCGATTGTGTCGTTCTGACCTATGAAATTTTAGCAGTGTTTGACACCAGTCCTCTAACGTACATGAGTGTTATTAAGACTTATCTGCTGTTATTGATATAAAATGTAGTATGTAAGCATGATAAAAGAGAGGACAAAATAAAATGTCTCCATTAAGTTTCTGGCTTGACAAGTGTCTCATAGTCAGCAGTCAAGGCATTAAGAAGCTTATCTTATTGAGGCTGAGATACATGCAAGAGGCAATGCAGACAGAACCACTGATACTATGGCCGCCAGCAGAGCAGCTGAAAAGCTTTTTGGAAAATTAAGAGGTAGTTTGGTCATTGCAGCCATGCTTGCCGAGGAAGCAACCAACTTGATACGAGCTGTGCGGGCAAAGTGTCTCACTACAATCATCTTTTATCAACTTTAAAGCTGTATTCATCCATTTTTGGCCACTAGGGGGTAGATAAACTTCATTTTACTGTAGTTGACAGATATACAGCCACCATCATATAGCTGGCTTATAAAGTTGGGATGACTAACCTGTTGGCAAACAAAAACATCCCATAATCGTTGTGTTTCTGGACACCAATGAATTCTTTATGGCCTCTGGATGCAAGTCTAATATTCACTCTTGTTTTAGCTCTGTTTTAGCCTCCACTAACTCTTGAGGGAAATATCTACAACCCAAGATGTTCTACTTTCTTCTGTCCGTCTGCTGTTTGCTGCTGTGCAGGTAGTGGATTTATTAGGCCTTGTCCACAAGTACGCAGGTATTTTTTAAAACGGGGTTTTTCCACCTTCATTTAAAAAAAAAAATCCTGTCCACACAAGCACTGTTTTAAAAAATATCTCTGTCCATATGAAGATGCAAGAGCATGCCAAAAGAACAAGTGGCGATATAACCCTAAACGTATAGTCATGTTAAACGTATAGCCTAACCGTGTAGCCACCGGAATACTCCATTTTTCTTGTCAACACAGCAACACTGAAACAGATTTTCTGAAAATTTTCACCCTGGAAGGAGTTTTTCAAAATCTCCGTTTTCAGTGACCTAAAACACAGTTTGCGTGTGGACAAAAGCTATGTTTTCAAAAATACCCGTACATGTGAGGACAAGGCCTTAGAGTTGGATTTATCAATCTGCCATAAAATGAAGTTAAAAAGCTCCATAGAGCGGCAGAGTTGGGTTGTAACACTCTGTATTCTATTACTGTATTATGACCAATGCCTTTAAAATTACAGTTTTTTTTCTGACATTATCATAAAAATAATGATTAAATGCAGGCTTTATAATGGGAACACAGAGAGGTCACACCAAATTTGGATATGACTAGAGTCTAAAAAGTCTTACAAACATGTAGAAGAAGCTGGCATCAACTTCAGCAACTAATTCACCTTGTACTAAAGAATTTTGAAAGTGGCTTTATTTGACTGTTAAGGCTGCACTAAACAATAATTTAATGTTAACAAAGGACTAAATGGATACATGTAAGGTGAAAGGGGGTGCTCATAGTGAAGAGAAATATCACCCACTCTGTAGTTCCATTTGACTCTCTGGACTCTCAGCTGTTTTCAGTGAAAGAGCTCTGATAAACACACTGTCCACTACCTGCTCAGCATCACACACCAGGCAGACACAGTTAGCATCTACCAGCAGCTAAAGAGTCAGATATTCCCCTGAGGGGTTGGAAGAGACCAAAACAGAGCTAAAAGAAAGTGAAATATCATCAGATGGACAGAAAAACAAACAACTTTAAATTCATGCTAATGATGCTTTGTGTCAACTGATTGTATAAATATGCAACTGTTTGCCAACACGTTTGCAGCAACAACGTGATAAGTTGATAATATGACTTGAGGTTGCAGATTAAAAAGTAAAAGCAGGTGTTATAATGCCACTGCCTGGCTATTCAGTTTTATCACCGGTGCCTGAGAAGTGGAGGACATTTCCAATCTATCTGTACAGTTGCTGTGGGTCTCATGATTACTATGATTCAAATACTAACACAGATGACAGGAAGAGGAAGAGGACAAAGAAACAACAGCAGCAAGAAAAACAACAGTAAAAATCTGAAATTTTATCTCACCGCTGCTTTGGCTTCTGCCTGCTTGGCTTTTTTCAGGCGTGCTTTGCAGATGTCAAGATCCAGCCTTCGATTCTCCAGCAGTCGCCTCTCTTTCTGCAGAAGGCAGGAGGGCTCCAGTCAGAAATCTGAAGTCTGCAAATCTTGTAAATCTAGGTTTCTATTCAGCTAACACAACGAGGCAACTAGCTCTGTACATGAAGATATTTCACAGAAAACAGAACAACACCACTTCTAGTGCACAAGTGTCAATGAGTGTCTGTGGCCGCATACTTATCCACCCTTCGATGATGTTCAAACACAAAGTCTTGAAGCACAGAGGAGTTATAGCAGTGAGTAAGTCAGTCAGTCAGTCAGTCAGACTTACTGATATGGTTCTCCAGTCTCCTTCCAAGAAGTTGCGTAGTGGAGTAAGGAAAGTTGCAGCTGAGGTATGGAGGAGCTCGCGCTCAGCTCCTCCCAGTCTCTTATGATACTCTCCCACAGTGATCAGGGTACTGCCTACAATTGGCACAATACATGCACACTTGTATTACTCAATACGTCGAATCTGACTGAAAATATCACTTGATCCTTCCTTATCTGAAGATTCAGATAAAAACAGCACAATGGGTGCTGTGATTAAAGGGATAGTTCACACCAAAATCAAAAATACATACAGTATTTCTCCTCTTACCTGTAGTGCTGTTTATCCATCTAGATTGTTCTGGTGCGAGTTGCTCAGTTTTGGAGATATCGGCTGTAGAGATGTCTTCTCTCCAATATAATGGAACTAGATATGACACTTCGCTTGGCACCAAAAACACATTTGAAAAACTCAACAGCAATGTCTCTTTCCAGAAATGACCCGGTGACTCAAGATAATCCACAGACCTTGTTATGAGCAGTTTCATGTAGGAACTATTTTATTTCTACCAAACTACACCGTATCAACGCGCAGAAGGAATTGTGCATCTAGTCATGGACGAGCGAAGTGTAAACATTAATATTTTCTTTCTCTGCTGAGCTGTTAAGCCAGCTAGCATAGTTAGTTGAGTTAGCTAGACTCTCACCCATGAGTAGAAGCTTACTTCTGCACAATGACAGAAAAAGAAAATAGTTCCCACATGAAACTGCTCACAACAAGGTCTGTGGATTATCTTGAGTCACCGGCTCATGATTTCTGGAAAGAGACATTGTTGCTTTTTTAAGACAATTCTATTGGCACTTTGATCACCACAAGTGAAGTGCCATCTAGTTCCATTTTATTGGAGAGAAGACAGACATCTCTACAGCTGATATCTCCAAAACTGAGCAACTCACACCAAAACTATCTAGATGGATAAATAGCACTACAGGTAAAATATGTGTTTCTGATTTTGGGTTGAGCTGTCCCTTTAGGTTATGGACTAATCTATCAACTATTATTATCATTGCTAAGAGAAAGGAAGATGCTTTCAAGTAAGCATCCCCAGCTCTGCATTTCATGAGTGCAAAGCAGTCAAAGTCTCTTCAGCTACAACAGTATCAGTTTCAGTAACAGCTCCACTGACCGTATGGTGTCCCTGGACCAAATTCATTGGCAGCATCCAGCATGTACTGGCCCAGCAGCTCTGCATTGGTCACCTTGGAGGGAAGCTTCTTATCCAGCTTGTCATAGATGAACTCCTCTATTCGCGCACCTAGATAACAGGTGATTAAGAGGCTGTGAAAATGAACACACCAGGTAAAAAACTTAGTTGTGCCTGTTTGATTCAGAGTTTTAAGGGCCTTAATCAAATCATTTTTTTAAAAAGGCAGCTTTAAGAACTTTTGTACGCACAACGTAAGAAACGGAGGGATTGACTTAACAATTATTTTCTAAAAAAATAACGGTAAGTTCTTGCTGACCAATCCCAACAATAAATTTATCACAATTTTAATTCCTGAGACTTTTTTGCCGAAACCAAAACCAGCTAACATTTTATTTGCAATAATCTCAATAAGCCGCAACATTATAACCACCTGCCTAATATTGTGTAGGTCCCCGTCGTGCCACCAAAACAGCTCTGACCCATCAATGTTGGCCGCAGATCCTTTGGGTCCTGTGTGTTGCAAGGTGGGACCTGCAGATGCTCAATCAGATTGAGATCTGGGGAATTTGGGGGCCGGATTGGCACCTTGAGCTTTTTGTCCTGTTCCTCAGGCCATTCCTCAAATGTTTTTGTCAGGACCCCTTGTCTTGTTTCCCTGATGTTTCTCTGTTGTTTCCCCTCCCCATCGTGTCTGTGTGTCAGTCCCTGTTTTGGCTGTGTGTGTGTGTGTGTGTGTGTGTGTGTGTGTGTGTGTGTGT
>JBBPCS010005585.1:0-10392 GCA_037974645.1 Hollardia meadi
TTTTTCTGTAAGACTCCTCTTCTTTTTACATTTGATTTAATCAAATTAAGAGGTCGGGGAACAGACACAGTCATTATTATTTGATTACATAGTCCACATTCAAACAATGTAGCCGACATTTGCTGAAAACGCAAGCAGTATTTCTACATAACTAAAACTCTCGCTATTCTTGTTGTTAGTGTTTATCTCCGATGTTACAATAAATGAAAATATGCAGTCATATTTGTGTAAAATCCAGTAATACTCTACCTCGTCAGTCGCCGTGGCTCTTTCTCTTCTGATAGTCTTTGCCGGTTAGGCAGGCTTCAGCTTGTCAACAAATGCACATGTACCGCTGTCTATGAGGGGAGTTCAAAGCGCACTTTGTCTTGATGACAGTGTAATTACACCCTGCAACTGTAGGAGGTGCTCAGGGGTGAAAATACCAAAAGTTACGCAGTGGGGCTTTAATGAGACTGTCAAACTGTTTTTGTTAGGTTTATATAGGCTGGGTTTATTCCATGTAAACATTACAGGTGCATGGTCACTGATAATGATGGGGAGAATTTTTGATTCTGAAATATTAGGTATTATTCAATTGCTGGTGGGGAAAAAGTGAATGTGTGAATATGAGTGGAGAAATGGTGTGAAGAGAGAGAATGAATGAATATTCTCTTGCAGTTGGGTGCAGCAATCACCAACTATCGCCAAGACCAAAATCAATCATGAACTGTTTTATTGTTTCTGTGGACTACCAAATACATTTATTGTTAGTTCTATGTATGTTAGTTCTGTCTATTGATGTGTTGACAACCATGTTGAAATCTCCTATTATGACTGGGCAGTTACAAAAGTTTGAGATGGAGGAAAATATATTATGAAAAAAGGATGGGTCATTGGTATTGGGACCGTACACATTACCAATTGTTACTGAGCTGTTTTTGATTGAGATATTTATGATGATAAAATGTCCTACAGGATCTGTGACGTTGGTGTTATGGACAAATGAGACTTTTTTTATTGATTAAAATACATAAAATACATACTTCTCTTTGTTTGGTTTTATAATGAGCAGATAATATGTGGTTGAAGTATGTCATTTACGTCTGTACAGCTCGGTGGTTTCAGGGATGTGGATGGTGTTGTACCTGAGCTGGAGAGTGAACCTGGGTGGAATCTTTTGTTGCTTGGAGTGGAGCTGGTTTTGCCTGTTTTTGTGTCATCTCTGTTGTCCTTATTCATGATACAGATTCTGTTGACGCACTTGTCAATGTATTTTTTCATTTGGTCTAGGTGGCGTGATGTGGTAGTCCGGTTTGGGAATGGAAAATTCAAGGAATGGATGGGTATAATAGATAGGTATGAAAGTTTTATATCCGATTAGAGTTGTTTGTTTGTATCAGTCTAGCAGCTGGGGGCCGCCACCAGAGTGTCGTGAGAGTTGTGCTCACAGTAGCATCTAGCTCTCCTGTTCTGACACAAAATGCGCTTAATCTGAACAGTGAATATTAATGTTACATCTCTCTGAGATTGCTGTTATTCTATCTAGTATTCCACTATACTGACAGAAAGAACATGCTTTCTCAGAAAGTTGAATTCTTTAAAACTGATGGCCATTGCATAAAGCCATCATATTTAAATTATTGAATTGCCAAATGACTCTAAAATTTTCATGTCAAAGAACACTGGGTATATTATAAAAATAAAATCTTAAAAAGTGGAATTTACAATTGGGAAACATGCCTTCCGGACAGCGGGTCTCCCACTGAATCCCTTATTACGGCAGAAAATGTGTGTCATGCCTCAGCTCTTCAATATGAATCTCAAAAATCAAAGCGTCCATTATTGCTCCAGGTGGGGAAACGTCTGGCTCAATGGATGGCTGGAGCAGTTGCTGTGAGTGTCTAATATTGCTGCAGGTGGGTTAATATGAGAGTCAATTGAAAACCTGGTTTGTCACTATAAAGATGCCAAAGGATACCTTTGTGTGTCCAATGAGACCCCAGTGGGTTTGACAATAAGTTGCTATTGAACGACCTGGGAATGAGAACAGATTGGGGTCACAGCTCTGTTTAGGGGCTGTAAAGCAACATCACATAAAAACAGTCAAGCAGGACAGATGGCATGTACACTTCCTCATTCATAGAGACAGATGCAGAAGCAAGTCAAAGAGGATTTGAAATTGTACATTGTGAAATCTGGCCAACAGCCTGCAGTCTAAAAAAGAGAAATGAACTTCACTTTGGAGGATTTACAACGCAAACAGCAGTGTTCCAGGGACATTCCAACTGGCATAGTTAGAAATTTTCATTTGGACTACAAAGGAAGTTTCAATGTGTGTCCATGGTGCCAGCATGTGGGATTTGGAGGACTGGTTAGAAAGATCATTTAATCAACAGTTTGGGGTGGGTTTCTGGAAAGAGCTTGGATGTTTTTTTGTCTTTTAACTTAACAATGAGGGACTTTGCTGCCGGTCATGTCTCTTAGATATCCTCTGTAGCTTCAGATATTTCTACTCCCTCGTCAGTTCAGCTCTGAAGCACCTCAAGGTTTCATTCTGTGACTTGTCTAAGAGCTCCTATTGGTCATACATGTGCAAGACATAATGTTTGAGAATGGTGTTTAACACTAGAACAGCCATGACGGTCATTTTGACCGTTTTGAGATTTCTATGTGCAATACCTTTGTTGAATTAAAAAATACAATGCTGCTGGTACCTGACTTTTCCTAAAAGTGTCTGTATTTTCATTTAAAATAGTTTTAATATAAAGTACACAAAGGGCAAAGAAAATATGATCATTTTTACCTATTTCGGCCATGAGCGGTCATATTGACTGCACAGAATTTCCCACCTTCTATTTTTCTTTTTGCGGGGTTAGATGTTTATCTTTTCGCGGGGTTAGATGTTTATCTTTTTGTGGGGTTAGATGTTTATCTTTTCGCGGGGTTCGACGGCTACTTTCATCGGAGACTGCGGATCCAGATGATCCATTCACGGCTGACTTTCCAGGTGAGCTCCGCTTCCCTGCACTGCTATGCCCCGCTGTCCTGTCCTGTGCTGTCCTGTTCTAGCCTGGCCTATTCACTTATTCTGCAGCAATGTTGCGGAGATATTGGCTTATAATAAGTGTCAACTTTTCTAATACTAGATATAATACAATTAGACCACACCGCAAATAAACGGCCGTCTTAGTAGATCAGAAATTTTGTTTTGTTTTTTTAAATATATAAATGTTAAAATGAAATGTTTCATAATCAAATAAGACACTTTTAATTGTTATTTTCTTGTTCTGAGTTATGTTGAATGAATTTCTATACGGAAAAATACTGGTGTGAATATGCAATAATTATACGGTTTACTACAGGCTATGCGATGATGAATATTTATAAATGTATAATTAAACTTGTTAAAATGCACATTTTGGTGTCATGTCATTTTTAAAAAAATATATCCTCACACAATAAATGCATTAATCTCTCTATTTGGTATTTATCATGAGAGATTATAGAGTTTGGAATCTAGCTTAGTCATGGCTCTGTTCTAGTAGTTATGGAATTCCAGCACTTAATATTAGATTTCAAGCCAGAGATACAGGAGGCAAGATAAAGTCAGGATTCTAACAGTGACTCGGGAAAAAACATATTCACAATGTAAAGAGTTTATACATCCAGTTGTAAATAATGTTATTATGGTTTATAAATCATTTACTAATGCTTTATAGATTAGCTTAAAGATAATAAAAAGCTAAAATGTTAAACTAATAACATAGTTGAGTGTTTCTATTTGAATGTATTGCAATTGTTAACATTAGCAATTTATTAATACTCTTGGGTTTCTAATTTTCTAACAAGCAGTTGAATCTCTGCCTTGTAAATGGGCTCTACTACTGATTTGAACTTACACATCTCAAATGCTCCGGAGAAGGCCCTGTGCCTAACAATCAAGTGAGATATGAGTATTTTGTCCTCCTTGATTTGGGATGTCTGCCCTTTCATAATTTTTGGAATATGCTTACTGAACTTAGCACTCCATTGAGAATCTCATTGTTGAAGTGCAACTTCTTCTTTCTAATTTAGCTGAGTCTGCTGTTATAAATGTTAATGAGCAGTTTTAAAAAAAACAGTTCCCCACAGTGCTGTACTAGAAGCTAAGTGGTTAAATGGCTCATCAGAGCAGCCTTTCTGATTAACTAAATAAACCATCAGTAAATGAATTATTTACAGTAATAAAACAATTACTAGTGACGTGCAGAGGCAAGTATTTGTATTTGAATAAAAGTGGAAATAGGCGTAATAATCCTGATTTTGTTGCATTAAAAGCAAGACAAAAACACCTGTTTTGGCAATGGAGTGATTGGACGCATGGTGTTTGCTCCCTGATACTTTATCGTTTTAAAATATCTACATCCAGATTTTTGTTACCATTTTTGTTTGTTAAGTCGTAAGAAGTACCACTACAACTCTACCAGAGCCAAAATGAGTAAATCCCACAGCTATCATGGTAAAAGTCAACTACAGCTAACTCAGCACTTTAGCCCACAAGATAAGGACGCTAGCAAGACAGCTACTAGCCCAGCTGCAGTTAGCGCTGAGCAGCTAACACTCGATATGCTAGTTGGTGAGCCTGAGAAGTTACGTAAAGGCATAACAGGTGAACTTGCCACCTCCCTGAACACCGCTCTGATTCCAATTCAAGCCTCTCTCCACAAGATCGCGGACACCTTGGACTCACACACCGCCACCATCTCCAGAATGGAAACGTCTCTCAGTGCCCATTCAGATGGAATTATTACTTTGGAGCATGAAGTGGCCACACTTAAATCTAAGTTGGAGTTCACTACCCAGATGACTGAAAAATTCCTTGCCATTGAAGACCTGGTTTCGCTTTCCAAATGACAGAACCTCCATGTGATTAGCATCCCAGAGGGAATGGAGGGGGATAATGCTCGACGCTTCATGATTACACTGTTCAAGTAGGTGAGACATGCTACCGGATCCCGACTTGGAACTGGACCATGCGTACCGCAGCCTGGGCGGAGAGGAGTGTGTTCTGCAGTGGGCTAAGAAAAACCGGGATGTCTCATACCAGGGGCATCCCATCAGGATCTTTTAAGATTTCAGTGCCACACTCGCCAAGAAATGGGCCACATTCAATAAAGTGAAGGCTCTGCTCTATAAGGATGGAATACGCTTTGGCCTCATCTATCCAGCCCGCCTGCGTGTCACTATTAATGAACAGACTCACATATTTGACTCCATGGAGGAAGTAGAGCATTTCTACCAGGGCTCCAGAAGTAAGTGAATAATTTGGACTTCGTCTGAATACGCCCTCTGAATTTTATTTTGTTTTTTGATAACTGAATGGAAGCTATAGATGGCCTCTGAAATTTATGATAAGTGAATGGATGCTACAGATGTCCTCCAAAATGTATTTTGTTTTTTGATAACTGTGACGGCCCCAGAGTCGAGTCCTGTGTATATATATGGATGAAGTTGTGAAGGCATTCATGGAGGCGCCAGCTGAAAGTGGTTAAAATAGCTGATTTTTGCAAGGTTGATGTTGGAGATAAAAGACTTAAAGAAAATGTCAAAGCAAATTTGAAAGTTCATTTGTTTAAGATGAAGGTGTTACAGGCTGCAGAAGCTGGTCCTGTTTCAATGTTGCAATGTGCTGTTCTCAAGGCATATGAGCTTGTGCCTGAAGCTTATTGCCAGCGATTCAGGAGTGGGAAAAGATATCACAGGCTGCATTTGGAGTTTGCGTGTGAGTTGTCCCCTCAGTTTGATGGTTTTGGAGCAGTTAAAAAATTCTGTGCCTGAGCGCATAGCGACTTATATCAGTGAGAATAAAGTGAGGACGGCAGCTGAAGCCGCCGCGTTGGCTGATGATTATGTTCTGATTCATGGTGGTGATGGCTGGCATCCCGGTGCATGGGGTGGCAGCGGACACAGGGAGAGCTCTGCGGCTGCAGGTACATCGTCTGGTCGGCCAGTTAGGCATGGGGCGGTGGAGCAGAGATATGAACGTGGTGCTCGTGAGCCTGACAAAATTTGCCATTATTGTCATAAACGAGGGCACTTAAAAAATGACTGTTATGCTTTTAAATCTGGGAACAAGCAGTCTGGAGCGCCTTTTAACCCCAAGCCGGCCATGTGTGCTGTGCCAGTTGCTGAGTTGGTGGCTGAGATCTCAGGTGGTGAGTTAGAGCCACAGGTATGTAACCCAGAACTGGAGTCTTACTTGCCTTTCATCAGGGATGGTTTCGTGTCTTTGGTAGGGGGCCAGCAAGTGCACGTAAAAATTTGACACGGGTGCTTTTGATTCTTTAGCATCCACCTTGCCATTTTCACATGAGACTGACACTGGTGCGCTTATTCCAGTGCGTGGGATGGGGTTACAGACTTTGTGGGTTCCTCAGCATACAATTATGTTGTCTTGTGAGCTGTTTAGGGTGAAGTGGCTGTTGCCGTGCGTCCAGCTCTGCCCTTGGGTGGCATTGAGACGATCTTGGGTAATGATACAGCAGGGAGCCGGTTGTGGGCTGATGCTCCACCTCCTGCTAGCGTTGCTCAGATGCCCATGGTTAGCAGGAAGCCTGACAGGAATGCAGTAGAGTTTCCGGAGGCGTTTGCTGCGTGCACGGTCACGTGTGCCATGAAAAAAGCACAGTTAAATGAGACGAATTTCTCTGAAAATGATGACGACACTTCACAACAGGATGTGACATGTATTGATGTTCCTTGTTCTGTTTCTCATAGTGAGCTGGTGACGGAGTAGCGTGCTGATGGTTCTCTGAAGGCTCTGCTGGAGGTGGCGCGGCCGTTTGGTGAGGTGAAAAACCACGCTCAGTGATATTTCATGCAAAATGATGTGTTGATGAGGAAGTGGGTGCCTCATGGGGTGGATTGTGTTGGTGAACCTGTTTACCAAGTTGTTGTGCCTTCCAGATTTCGTAGTGTGGTGTTGCAAACTCCCACGATGAGCCTGGCCACTTGGGCGTCAGGAAGACGTATGACTGCATCTTGAGGTATTTTTTCTGGCTCAGACTGAAAAGGGATGTGTCTGCATACATTAAGTCGTGCCATACGTGTCAGCTAACAAGCAAGCCTAATCAGAGCCTTAAGCCCGCTTCGCTGTGTCCGATACCAGCTATAGGCCAGCCTTTTGAGCATCTCATTATTGATTGTGTGGTGCCATTGCCTCCTTCAAAGTCAGGTGCTAGTTACCTGTTGACGGTGATGTGCCAGAGCACAAGGTACCCGGTGTGATGGCCCCAGAGTCGGGTCCTGAATGGATGCTACAGACGGCCTCTGAATATTAATTTGTTTTTTTTTTAAACTGAATGGATGCACGCTATAGACGGCCTCTGAAATGTATTTAGTTTTAGTTTTTTGGTAACTGAATGAAGTATTCTCACATCTTAAGAATTTAAAAACAGAAATTGCTTTTCTTCAGGAAACCCACCTACTTTTATGTGACCACACTAGACTGTGAAAGCCCTGGGTTGGACAGGTTTTCCACTCTAGCTTCAATAGCTGTTCGAGAGTTTCTGCAATATTTCTGCACTTACAGTTACAGTTCTCACCAGGACAAATAATATCAGACCCAAATGGCCGTTATATTATAGTTGTGGCTGTATTGTTCCAAACCCCTGTCATTCTGGTTTGTGTCTACACCCCCAACTGTGATCGTCCCCATTAATTCTGTACCTGGATTCACACCACCTTATTTTTGGGGGAGACCTCAATTTAGTTGTTAACCCTATCCTCGACAAATCAAATCCAAAAAACACAAAACCCGTCTTAATATGGCTCAAGCTCTTATTACACTTATGGATCAAATTGGTTGTGTGGACGTGTGAAACTGGCGATTAAACACAGGATTATTATCTTCTTATGAATTTTGTGATTTTATTTCTGAGAAGATTTCCCTCTTTATCCAAAATAACAAAACTGATTCAATCTCCCATCCCTTCTATGGGAAACTTTTAAAGCAGTAATACGTGGAGAGATTATTTCTTATAATGCCAGGGTCTGCAAGCTGGAAAAACAATGACAGGAGAAGCTGATGGAGGCTATTTTGCAAAGTCATCTCCTAGCCCCACTCTTCAGATGGAGAGACTCAAGCTCCAAACCAAATTTGATCTTATCTCCACAAACAAAGCAGAGCTCCTTTTAAGGCGCACAAAGAGTACCTACTAGATAGAGTATGGCGACAAAGCCAGCCGGCTGCTGGCATTGCAACTAATACATCAATCCACCTCTCGATTCATCACTAAAATTCACAAAAGCCCCCAAACCCTAGTTAGAGACCCGGCCGAGATAAATGAAGTGTTTTCTCTGTATTACTCCAATCTTTACAAATCAGAAAAATTGGAAATTCCTCAATGAATAATTTCTTTGACAACTTAGATTTCCCCGCAATCGATGAAACAACCAAAAGTAATTTAGATGCTCCACTCCATCTTGAAGAGGTTAGAGACAGCCTCAAATCAATGTAGAGTGGCAAGGCACCAGGCCCAGACAGCTTCCCAGCCGACTTTTTAAATGGGACATATTATGAAAATTATGCACATAGATTTGGGTATCTGGAGTTCCTACTGACCCACAAACGGTCAAATAAGACCACCCAGTCCTTTTTTTGTGGGCTGCATGAATCAGAAAACATGGGACCAAATATGCCGTTCAGATTTTGCCCAACTTGTTACGTCAAATTGAGGATAGTACAGCCCCTCACCTGCCCCTCTCCAGCCCCTCACTTGATATCTCCACCCACAGCTTCCGAGCTACACTTTCACAAAGGTCCACCATTGTTTTTTGTTCACAGTTTTTTTTTTGTTCAAGCACAGGAGCCGCTAGTGTTATGTCGAAGGTGGGAGCTACACACAGGAGTTGCTCTGTTGTTGGCTGCACAGACCAGCACACATCATTACATCACCCTTCACCCTCAAAGGACACAAGAGCAAAGTGGATGGACTTCATTTTTGATGGAAATGTCCCAGCTACAGTCGGCAAAAAGCTGTAGAGCTACGTGTGTGCTAACGCTAACCACTTTGTGTCTGACTGCTTCGCCGCCCTGGGTCAGTACAATACAGGACCGGCCATGAAACTGTTCCTAAAAGAGGGATCAATACCAACTGTTTGTGGCAAAACAGCAGACAAAACAAATGTAAGTCTTTACAATATAATTAAGCTGTGTGTTTATTAGGACGTTTAGTACAAGCTAACGCTAAATATTACATGTAAAGTAGTCGGCGTTATTTGCTACATCATCCACATTAACTTTGATAAGCTTTTTGAATGTTTGTAAGATTAACTTTATCCAATGTGTCTAAATAACATGAGAGTAAAATGAGAGAATGGGTGTCGATGTATTCAGAGTCTGTCTCACTGCTGGTTTCATAGACATTCACAAGAAGTCTCTGACTTTCGTTGAATCACTGAAGCCGTTTGTCCCCCGCCTCCTGTCCCACATGTACCTGGTCAAAGTTACGGTTGTGTTGTTGCACTCAGGTAGCTTAGTCGGTTTAGCAACGTTAGCTCATTGTGCCAGGGGGAAATGCAGACGTCCATCTGCACTAGGGCAAACGTGTACGCTTTGCGTTATGTACTGATGCAACTGTGTGTCGCTGCAAGAATGAGCAGTGGTTTGTAGCATAGCTGCAGCAATGCTATCATGACTGTAGGGATCCCGAGGCACATCTCTTTTGCTGTAAGTTACCCCCTCTGTTAAACTGTAAACTACATGCAGGTTAGCAAGTAGCATTTCACTGTGATGCTGCTGTGTCATTAACGTTAGTCGACACTGTTTATCTTGCTTCACCAAAGTTTAGCGATCACTTATAAAGCTCTTATGGTTACTGATGTGTGGGTATCTCAGATTTTTATGAAGACAAAACTTGATATGATCTATGAGAAACTGAATAACTTTCTTCTAATGGTTAAGATATTTATCTGCTTTTCCATGTTATAGGCATTGTTTTTCAAAATTGATCTGTGAGATTATTCCCATAGTAATTGGAGTAATAGCTGCATGTGTGTATGTATTGTTTTATTAGCTTTCTCTGACTTCTGAAATAAGCAGGCATTAAATATCAGTGCTCTTGTTGTTTCGCAGCACATCTGGACAGGTGGCAATTGTTCATCATGTGGCAGCCAGACGGACCCACCGAAGAGGTGCAGAGTTGACACACAGCTTTCAATCAAAAATGAACAACCTCACTTCAGAATTTTAGGTTTGTTGACCTACATTTTAATATGTGATGTCATCTATTATGTTTCTGTAGTCTTTATAAGTTGTAACAGCTTCTCATTTTTTTTTATTTTCATCACATTACTGTGTTATTTTTTCTCTTAAAGACTCTACCTGGCAGCCCTTCACTTCATCCAAAATGCTGGGTGTCCACAAGCAAC
>JBBPCS010005586.1:0-10390 GCA_037974645.1 Hollardia meadi
CTTAGATCTTTGATTTCAACTCATGAAAAATTGGAGCAAAAACAAAAGTGTTGCGTTTATATTTTTGTTCAGTGTAGAAGCGAGGGGCCGGTTTCACAATAGACTGCTGTCAAAGAGCGCTCTCATGAGTGTCTGTGGCAGACATTTAGAGGCTGGCATGTGGGCTAAATCTGGCAGTCCAAAAGACAAAAGGTTTGATGTAAGCTTTTCCCAGCTTTGGCCTACATCAAAACATTAACATGATTCTTCATAAATCTTGAATTAACTGCAATCATGCCACACTTGAAACAAGATTAGGCTGCAGTCTGTTATAATGGTAGAGAGGAGACAAGTGGATGATTTGTTCCAGCTGTAGTTTGAACGTGCGTCACGCATGAATTAATAAGGTAATGTCTTAGGTTATGACAGTATATGCTCAGATCAGCTGTCTTTGTGCTACATGATGGCAGAGTTTTGCTAGACATGAAACCGAAGTTTATCAGCCAGCTAGCAGCCAATCCTGTTGTCCGTTTCAAGCTGGAGAGGATCTGTGCGGCGGGAGTCATGTTGCAGTGACAGGGGCGGGACTCGATCCCCCACATCCACAAAGTTGTTGCAAAACCTCCTATCTGCAGGCTGGGATCAGCACATAACGTCGTCTGAAAAGGGAAGACATCTGTTGGAGAAGTCGAAGCTGACGGTTTGTGACCATGGCAGGTAAAGAGACGCTTCGCTGACAGAACATTTCGTATCTGGGTTAACAGTGAGAAAAGTGCGCATGAAGATCCATGTTGTTTGTCCGGAGTGATGAATTCCAGATGTGGTGTTCTGCTTGAGATACTGAAACTGACTTCCGCCACACATTCGACTGTTGCCTAATGCAAGCACTTCTCTTTTCCTGCCTGTATGTCTGTTACAGATGAAGCAGCAGTTGTGGAGGAAGGCATCAGCCCACCTCTGATCGCAGTTACGTTCCAGAGAAACGTCCACAGGAAGGAGAAGTACCTGGAGGCTGAACCCAAAGCTCTAGGGGTACAGTGTGTGCGTGTGTCTATGTGTGTGTGTGTGTGTGTGTGTGTGTGCGTGCGTGCAGCGCGGTGCTACACATACGACAGTAAAGATAGTGCAAAGACAAAATAGTGAAAGTGAAATAGTGCAAGGAATGTAAGGGATGTAAACATTACGCTGGAATAGTACCGTCGATGTACACAGTATACACTGATCAGCCACAACATTGAAACCAGTGACAGATGAAGTGAATGACATTGATCATGGCTACAGTACAATGTTCTAGTGGAAAACCCTGGGTCCTGATATTCATGTGGATGTTCTCTGACCCATAAAACCCTCACAAACATTATTTCAAACAAAGTAAACCCCCTCATGCCAACAGCACTTCCCGATGGCATCCATGTAACTCAATCACATTTGGATCTGGGGCATTTTGAGTCCAGGTGGACGCCTTAAGCTCTTTGTCACGTTCCTCGGGCTGTTCCTGAAGAGTTTTTGTGGTGTGGCAGAACACATTGTCCTGCTGGGGGACCAATGCCATCGGGGTGTGCTGGTGCCATGGGGGGTGTGCTTGATATGCAAGGGTGTTTGGGTGGACATGAATGTCAGGACCCAGGGTTTCCCAGCAGAATGTTGCACTGTAGCGAGATGGTCAATGTTATTTCAACTGTCAGTGGCTTTAATGTTGTGGCTGATAGGTGTATAAACATTTGCACAAGGAGTGTGTGCCTGTGTGAGGGTGTGTGGGTATATGTCTATGTGTGTGTGGTGTCAGTCCAGTTGGGCTTTCTTGGCAATGGAGCTGGTGTTGAGGGACCAGGTGATGTTCTCTTCCAGTTGGACACCAAGGACTTTGGTGCTCTTGACGATCTCCACGGAGGAGCCGTCGATGTTCAGCAGAGAGTGATCGCACCGTGCTCTCTTGTAGTCCACAAAAATCTCTTTTGTTTTGTGTGTATGTGTGTTTAATACTTTCCAGGAGATTTGCAAAGCTTAGTATTAAGTATTGTCTCTGCTGCTCTCCAGATCACTCAGATTGGCCTGAGTGCGTATCAGATCATCTGTGTGAGCGTGTTTCTGGCCAAAGACCTGAGTCGTATGCAGGCCGACATACCTTTCTTCATTTCATCTCTACTGGTGAGCACATAGACAACTCAAATATTAAACCCTGGATCAGCAGCAGGGTTGGGTGATGTGAAAATACAGTATATATATGACAATAAAGTGGTGTTTATACCGAGATAATTCCACCTTTAATAGCTCTGATGATATTAGCAGGGGCGTGTCCAGACTTTTTGGACCTGGATGGCCCGAGTGGGGCACCGACATATGCAGGGGTGCCATGTGTGCGTGCACATACACATCTGATTAACTTACCATTTCTTAAATGCTTTAATTAATAAGTGACTTACAATAGGTGCATTTAAAAGATAAATAGTCCAACCAATCACTTACAAATTTAAAATAAAGCTTCTATACTTTATTCTTTAAGTCCTTAAAGTACCCCTCTAGTCCAAAATGTGTTTCTCTTCTTGTTCCTCCAGTTGAATGTTTGAGCTTCACTGCGTAGAATGATGTATGTGCAGAGTCTGACACTATAAGGCTGTTTTCACATTCATTGCTGAAAGTGTCAATTTTCTCTGTGCTCACTGAAAATCTGATTTGAAGAGGCGGGGCCTACGAGCATGATTTGTGACATCACAAATAGTTTGGAAGCCAATCTTAAATGATGTGATACTCCTCCTTTTGTTGTCATATTATATATTATTGCCAATCAAGATGAAAGTTCGCTTCATTGATTGCTTCAAATCAGAAGTGATAATATGACAGAGCTGGTTTTTTGTGCTATGTTTTGAAATATGTCTTTTTTGTGTCAGTGTTTGATATTAGTTATAATAGTTTTAGTTTAATTAGTTTATAACAATTAATATTGTTAATGTAAGTCTTACTATGAGTATGAATGATAAACCATTTTTACTCAAGTATTGTAAGTGCATTTATGTCAGCCCCAGGAAAAGCAGCTCTTATTGCTCTCCATAAATAAATAATAATTAATTAATAATTAATCATATTTTCTCCAGCTTGACAAAACTCCTCCAGAGCCACAAAACAATACTGTTTTTACAGGTTCAATGGAACTAATCCTGACAAGTATACTGATATTACTCATGCCTGGCTAATGTTATCCATAAATACTTAATCAACTCAGTATCCAGAAAATGTTTGATATCATTATATGAATTTCACATGCCTTGAAAGCAGATTTTTATCCATATCACTCATTCCCAATAATCCAACACTAATCATAGTTGCTTTTCCTAGTTTCCTTTTGCCCACAACAGGCATTTGTAGTTTTTTTGTGACTGAGCTGTAAACAGGTGAAATTCCAGACTCAGTTCTGATGCTGAGGCTGTTTTGACTTTGTGATCTGCGGTTCTCTTCACAGGTGGTAATGGCTGGGAGCGTGGCTGTAGCAGCACAGAACCTCCATCTGCCAACTGTGAGTTTTCTGGCTGGAGAGGAGACACCAACCACCCATAGTACATAAGCAATATATGATAGCCACTCCCGAATACAGATCCAGGCCTACTGCCTTCAAACAGAAACTACCAGAAGTGACCAAAATGGCTGCCACGTGAAATGAAGACCGTTGCAGTGTCAGACTCTCTCTGCCACAAAAACAAAATTCTGCTGTCAGTCTCTTTCACTTCCTCTGTAAGATGAATCAGAGTGACTGTGTGAGGCTGAATGGAGCATGTGTGCGCAATAGCAGATTTTTGCCCTCTGACCCGAACAGCAGTGACAATTCGGGAATAGTTATGAATTTGAACCAAGTACAACTGCTAAACTGAACATGATTTTTCTTTATCTTTTAATTAAAAGAAGTTAAAGTAATTACCAACACAACGAAACAAAACACCTTATTTTGTCCGGTCTGTGAATGTCTTATTGACCCAAACAACTCATTGTGGAACCAATCAAGTAAAGTGGTGTCTCTGTTTTCTCCTGCCTCTCAGCTGAGGGCCTGTTTGGGGATGCAGATTTTGGCCTGTGGCGCCTCCGTTTTCAACATCATCTTATCTCTGATTAAAATGGAGGATACGCCATCTTACTGCTGGCATTATTACTACGACAACTTCACATTACGTTATGGCGAAACCTGTCATAGTATTGAGGTGAGTTATGTTTGCTCTTTATAAGAACAAAAAGAGTCGGACCAAATAATAATTGTGTTTAGAAGCATTTGAGATTTCTGTTGTAACACATGTTGTTTAAGCCATCTTTCTTTATTCAGCCCAAACATAATCTTTGCAAATCTTCTTTTTGTTTCCACTTACAGAGCGCCCAGTCCCACTTTTATGCTGAGAGCGTGGTCATTCAGGTCACTCTGGTTGCCATCTCCGCCACCCTGGCTGCCTACTGCTGCAAGGTGGTCAACTGCTGCGCGCCAGCTCCCAAAATGGTGAGTTACCACCAGACGATTGTGACATAAATCTAGTAACCAAAGCTGGTTCCATCATGGAGATTTTCTATATAACCTGTTGAACTACTAATGCATAAATATATACCAGACAAAGACGACTGAAAAGGAGTGTTGAATCTTCCAAGCGGGGCCAGCACAACATTGTTTAGAACCCTAAGCAGAGTTTCATTAGGCCCTACAACAGTGAAGATCTTTACAACGAACGGGTTTTACAGCAACTTTCATTGTAGCAGTGAGCCAATTCCCCAGCTTCAGCTTGTTCTTCTCCTTGTTTTCTTGTCCTTTTCAGCCGGTGATCACTGTACAAGCGCCCCCTGTCCAACAGTGAGGAGACAAAGTGGACAAATGCAGAAGACAGATGTACGGCTGCATACAAATGCTACACAAAGTTAAAGCTGCATTAATCAAACTTTTTATATTAACAATGTATCAAATGACAAATGCGGAATGTGAAATGAGTCGCTTGTGGTGAAAAGAACCCAAAGACTTCGACTCTGCAGTTTCCCTCTGCTCTATGGAGGGTTTTTTTAAGCCTCTTTTAGCTCATTGTTTCGGTTCTCCAGACCTGAAACTTCAGTCTTACCAACCTCCTTATTGGTCAGACAGATTAAGAGACCAGCTAGTGTGAAGGAAATCAGGTGAACCGAGGCAATAAGGTCTCTGGAGTCTGAAGCTGTCTTCCTGAAAAGTGTCTATATAAGGCCCAAGTTCACATCTTATGGGCATAATCTACAGCTGTGATTATTCTATTGGTTAGTCAAATGTGAGCATGTCTTTAGCTGCTGCTGAGGACTTTGGATGAGAATACAAACTAAATTTGAAATGAATGAAGGAAAATTCCAATACAGCTAGTTAACACAGTGGAGCATTTAAAGGGACAGTTGACCCCAAAATCAAAAAGACATATTTTTCTTGTTACATGTAGTGCTGTAGAGATGTCTGCCTTCTCTCCAATATAATGGAAGTAGATGGCACTTTGCTTGTGGTGCTCAAAGTGCTGAAAAAATACATGAAAAACTCAATGCAGAAAAATCATGACCTGGTTACTCAAGATAAGCCACAGACCTTGATGTCAGTAGTTTCATAGGAACTATTTTCTTTCTGTATCACCACGCAGAATGAAATGAGCATCTCCTGGTGGACAAGAGGCTGGAGTTTTTCAAATGTTTTTTTTTTTTTTGTCACTTTGAGCAACACAAGCAAAGTTTCATTTGGTTCCATTATATTGGAGAGAAGGCAGACATCTCTAACACTGGCAACTCACAACAAAAACATTTAGAGGGATAAAAACACTGCAAGTAAGAGGGAAAATATGTATTTTTGATTTTGGGGTGAACTGTCCCTTTACCCGAGCCAGATAAGTTTCTCAGGAGTTCATGAAGACCCAAACCGAGCTAAAAGGACAGCAAATATTGGATCTAGGTTCATCAGGTGGACAGAACCACGACTGAATGCTAATGTTCTGTGTCTGCCTGATGTGTAAATATGCACATCTTTGCTCACACATTTGTCATAAAAACTTTATAAGGTGCTAATATGTCAATTTTGTGTTTACACCTTGTTCCTTTGTACCCAAATGGTAAAAAAACAAAAACAATGAAGGCAGCACTAAGAAAGAACTTCAGTGTCCTCACCTTTTGCATATTACTGTGTATTTTTTCATTAGATGTCTGTTTTTATATGTACTCCTCTGATTTTAACCTTAATCATAGTCTATATTTTTGTCAATTAAAATGCTAGTGTAGGCACATGGGACAAACATATGAATTATGTACAGACAGACATTAATGGTACACAGTCACGCTTGAACGTGTACTTGCATGTGTACATTACAGAGGGTAAATAATGCAACTGCATAGAGACACAAATAAACTTCATTATACAGCTTACAACATAAGTAAAATCACAAATTGATGCACATTAATGCTTTGTTGAAATTTTTGATTGTTGATTTGCTTCTCTCTTGTTTCCTTTGGTGCTGAAACTAATGGCCATCGATAATAAAGGAGCTAACAAATGTAAAGGAGTTTTGTTCTTTGTGAAAGACACAGGTTTTATAGGGCGGGGCGCCAGCTTGCTGAACACAAGACTGTCACACATACACCTCCCACTGACACGTCCTTGCTATTATTCAACCCTCTTTCCATATATTGGTCCACTATGACCACAGGTCGTGTTCTCTGTCGTCTCTGGGAACACTAAGGGTATTAACAATCTGAGCAGTGTACATGCTGTAAGTGCACATGGTGAGATTTGAAAGGTAACTGACATTTTTAAGACTAAATATTTAAATTGTTTTCAGGCACAAATAGTACAATTCACTAGCAAGGACCACACCATCAACAGGATACGTTTAACGATTCATTGACAATGATGATGATGATGATGTGTGAGCTTGAAGATGCTTGGAGATGACCGTCTTTGCGTTGTGGGGAAGCTCAGATATGGAATCCGTCGTAGCACCCGGGCACGACGGACCCCCCAGGTCCCTACGGGAAGGAGAGAAGGGAGACAGAAGGAGAGAACTGGGTGGGAGGGAGGGTTGCGGAATACGAGAACGGAAGAGAGGGAGAGGGTTAGGTGGGTGTATATATAGGAGCCGGAAGAGGCACAGTTGAGGTGTGGCCCTGCTCCTGAAACTCTGCTAGTAAGCTTCAATAAAAAGGATATAAAAAGATTTAGGCACAGTGTGGGAAAGGCTTTGAAACAGAATTCTGACAATTGATTATGACCATATACTAGACAGATTTGACTGACGATATAATTTCACAGTTACATTGATAAAATAAATAAGAAAATATTGCACAAATTTATAGGCCTTTTGGTGGCTCGTCAGGCCCAATCCTCTTAGCTCTTAGGTTGGTGGGATTGCACTGACTCATGTCTAAAATTCTGGCTTCAGCCCTGAAATGTGTATTTTAATAGATAAGATCATCTCATAGGAATATGTAGCCCCTGTCAAAGTGTTCTGTTCGCCCTCCCTGTGTGTGGACTCACACCTCCAGCAGCTGTCACTGGCAGCCCATATTTGACTTGTTTGCTTCCAGGTTCTCTCACAATTTAAGGTACCCTCCCTCATTTTGTTATAGCATGCAAAGTCCCAAAATATTCCACCTAGCTCGCTGGAAAACTGTGGGAATTGTGAGGAAGCTGAACTACAACATATTTAGGGAGTGACTGTCACCTAGAAATTTTAACACGGATGACCAGAAAAAAATACATATAACAAATACTACAAATCAGAAAATTACTGAAAGGTTCCCATCAAGGGAAGGATATTTTAATATCATAGAGGCAAAATGGGGACAATATTAACATTGTAACATGCGACAAAATTATGATTGTCCATATTAATCTACTTTCCTATCAAGCCTGCAATCTTTTGTGTGTTCAGTTAATGAAATTTCAAAATGATCAACCAGCTCCCAAATTCCTCTTATTTTATTCATTATTAGGTAATTACCTTCGCTAAGGAGTTTATGTTTTCACCCGTGTCCGTTTGTTGGTTTGTCACCAGGATTACGCAAAAACTACTGAATGGATTTCCATGAAACTCGGTGGAAGGATGGGGCATGGGCCAAGGAAGAGCCCATTACATTTTGGTGTGGATCCGGATAAAGGGGCGGATCTGATAAATGACAGTTAATTATCAAAAGTGTCATGAATTCTCTGAGAAACAAGATTTGGCGCTGCTGCCAACAAGACCTACAGAAGACATAACGACGAAAAAGCACACAGGTGTAACTAATGACATTAATTATGGCTGTATTAGGGAGTTTGGTTAATCCTGTAACACCTGACAGGAAGCCAACATGAACAGTAGCAGGACCCTGGAACTGGAACAGCTTCCTGGAATGCAGCCAGTTTACATCATTAGTTACACGTGTGCTTCTCCTGCCTGACACATTTGTATTTATTCTAATTATATAAACTTAAAACAGCAAAAATCAGCTACACTAAACAGAGCAGTGGACATGCATTCAGCTGTCACTACTACTGTATATAACTGTGACTGAAAAATACGTACGCTTCATGTACAGTACAAAACAATCTTGTTTTATTTGTCACACAATTCATTCAAACATGCAAAAAATCATTAATACATTAAACACATTTATCTAAGCAAACATGGTTAAAAAGATATTTCATGATCAGAATTTTTTTAAATGGAGAGATGATGGACGTGTTACCAGTTCTGCAGGACAGATTTTAAGACGTTACTGTACATTACACATCATCTGCACACGTCTCTCTGACAAGGTCATGTGGCACCACAGTTCATTAAGACGGAAACAACAGTTTCAAACAAATGTTTGCAGGCTCCGCTCCCTCATATCTGCAGTTCATCTGCCCAGTGGCTCTGTGGGAAACGAGAGGAAAAAATAAGTAAAGCAGAAGCTGCACTCATGAATAATACATCAATTCTTAAAATCAATCTTTGCTTTAGTACAGGAGGTAACTGGATGTAATTTCCTTTAGTTTGATATCACAAACAGCTTTTTAATTTACATTATGTATAAAGTATGAAAAGTTTAGGACACAAGACACGTCATTGTTGGTAAGACCTAGCATTAACAGACGTATTAGTTATTACTTCATTGTCCAACAGCGTTGGGTGGGAGTAACATACCGTGTTAGTTTTGCAATTAATCAGTTATTTAGTTCTGTTTTCAGACAAGCAATCTGTTACTTTTATAATAACACCACATTTCTCTGTTTCTTTTGTTGCCATTATTCAAGTGTTTGTTGGAACGTGATGTGCTGTCGGCTATAAGAGCCGAAGAGTTTTATTGTTTTCATAGAGGCTGAGATACTGTGTTATGTGCCTCTTCTCAGATCACCTGTTAGCTGCAGGAAATTAAACAGCGAGTGGAGCCAGCATGTTTTCACATCTAACTCTGTGAATTAAGGATTGATTTCCATCAAGTTTCCGGAGACGTGGAAAGACAAGACAGTTTTTGGTTTTATTTAATTTATGTCTCGTTTGAGTGAAGTGGGTTTTACGATGAGTTAACGAGGCCATTAAGTTAAGCTTGTCTTAGTTTGGTGAAAGAGAGAAACTTGAATTCAGAAAGTGTACGGTTGTATTTTTCTGTTCAAGAAGGACAATAAGTATAAGATTTGACTTCCTTTCTTGACATTTTTGAGTTTATTTTGTTTATGAACACATCCCCCAGCTGAAACTAAATCACCAAGGGGTTGCCATTTTTGGTGACGCAAAAGTACTCTAACGAGTTACTTTTCTCAGTGGGTAACAAGTTACTTTGTAATGGCTGTAATTTAGTAACGTAACGACAATGAGTTACTTTTAAAAGAAACGCTACCCAACACGTCCAGTAACTTACTTGGCATGCAGATGCTGTGATCTCCTCCAGGTCTCTGAAGCAGCCGTGTTTGTGGCGGATGAGACTCCCCCACAGCACAGAGCGGCGACAGGCCGGACACTCACCCTCCACTGGCAGGAGGTGGGACGGCTCTGGCTTCAGGAAATGCTTGGCGAGGCAGATCACATGACTGTTCATTCCACAGGACGGGTGGAAACAGCTCAGCTTGTCTGGCACCTGGAGGAAAAGAAGGGACAAAGTTGTGTGGACTGATAGTTCACCTTACTGCCAACAACTTACTAACCAACAAGTGTGTCGTGATTAGGGTTACATTGTACTGAAATTATTATTACAAATGTTATCTGGCATTTCACAAATTTAAAATTCCAGACTTTTAATCTTTAACATGATTCACCTGCATGACTGTGTTTGGCAGTGATAGATCCAGGTAAGAGATATGGGGAGTGAAAGACTGTGAACCAAATGTAAGATGAAATGTGTAAGTGAGTTATAAGTCAAATCAAATTCAAATCAAATTTTATTTGTATAGCGCCAATTCACAACAAAGTTATCTCATGACACTTAACATGTA
>JBBPCS010005587.1:0-10390 GCA_037974645.1 Hollardia meadi
CCCCCCCCCCCCCCCCCCCCCCCCCCCCCCCCCCCCCCCCCCCCCCCCCCCCCCCCCCCCCCCCCCCCTCATGAGAGCAGTGTTAGATGGTGCCCTCCACCAAACAAGTACGTTTAGATGACATCAGCTTGTTCATTTTAATTATCCTCTAATCCTCTCCCTATGAAGAGGGTTTATGCTAAGCCTGGCAGTAATGGGCTGTCATAAGTGAGAGTAGACAAGGTTTGGGCTTGTTCGCAATTTCTTGTCAACTCCCACCAAGGCCTGCTGATTGTCAGTGACTGAGGGTAGCATCGAAAAATCTCTCTGATAAAGTATTTTACCATCAGTATATAAAACACTGCAGTGCAAGCGAGGTGCCTCTACTACCTTTATTAGGAGACATAGATTTTGAAAGAAACTTGAAATTTGGATGAGAATCTAGGGAATGATTTCTCTTTAGTGGTACTTCTTCGTTTGATTACAAACAAAAATACTGCAAGATTTTGAGGTCAGGCATAACACATTAATTTGACTAGTTTAGTGGATATTAAAGTTGCAGTTCTTAAGACTTCAATTATGGTTGATTTGGTGACGGATGTGGTTACTTATGGTAAACCTATGAAAGTTGTTAATAATACAAGTGCCTGAGTTTAATTGAAAATGACCAACACGTTCTCATCACAGCCTGTTAGATACCACAGCTTTGTCATGTGCCTCCATGTCTCATCCAGATGCACATGGTAGCCTTCAGCATCTGTTTGTGACATGCAGGGCATTCCTTTAGTGTCTGTGTGCAATACGCAAGGGCTGTTAAGTGCCACTCAAACCCGACCTCCACCCCATTTGAGACTTTGTCGCTTTGTACAGTTGCTTTGATTGTCTCATACCAACGCAGATTTCTTTACATTAGAGATACTTTAAAGCCCACTGCGTCTCCTTCTGCGTCTGGATGAGACTTGCCTGAAATGTCACATTTATCAACCAAAAACACAGTAGAATGCAATTCTATTTACTTTTCACTCAAACAAACTTCTGGCTGAGAGGATTCATCACATTACATTGCTGTATGATGTTTGCTTGATTAAAGAGGCCATATTATGCATTTTGGGGTTTTCCATTACATTTTGTGTGTTACACTAAATATCTTTTTGTGCATGCGCAAGGTCTGCTAGTTGAAAAGCCCAAAGTCCATGACAAAGGGAGCTCCTTACTCCCACAGAAAACACTGATCCTGAAGTGCCTGAAACGCCTCATCATTAGTTTAGCCATTACTTCCGCGACTTCGTTACATCACTGTGTGACACTTTGCATAATGCACGGCCTACAGCTAGTCTGGCACGCCTTCGGGCAGAGCTGTAGTTAGACTAGTTTTAGTTAAAATTTTAATTTAAAAGGTAATGTAATGTCTCTCTTGTGAATGGGCTGTAGACTAAATACAATATAGATTTTAATATTTGAATTTTTGTTTATTTTACTGTTTGTCAATTTCAGTTGCGTTTAACAAATCTCCATTTGCGGTTCTAGGCGCGAGTATCCAGATCTCCAAAAGCTTTTGTGTTGTGTACGTTTTCAACTTACAGGAATGCATTCCTTACATGTTCTAGCTGTCCTCTTCCACACTTTGTCTCTTTAACGAAATAAAAAAACAGCAAAAATGTTGCATTGAATTAAGAGCCAGAAAAAGCACACAAAGTCCAGTGAAAAGTAGGAATCTGACCTCTTGGAGGCGTTCACCTCAGATATCGTAACAGCTGTATTCATCTTCAGACAGAATGTGTGAGGGCTGATCTCTTTTGAAGTGTGAAGCCAGTTAGTCTCTGCAGGTCACAGTAATTACAGAGCGGCTTGAAGCGAGAGGCCAGCGAGGTCAGAGGAAAGTGCCTGTTCTAGCCTCAGATTATTACCTGCTTCAGCCTGAGCATGCTCCAGAGGTTACTCTTGATACTGGAAACATCTTTATGTCTCACCTTGACATCATATAGAAGGCAATATTTTGAATTTATACATAAATGGATGTCTAGAGTCTGGAATATAGAGATATCTACCATTACATACTGGGTCAGACAGTTATAACTTAAATGAGTTTTCTTTTTGTGTTTGTTACAAGTCCTCCTTTTGTGGAAAGTGACAGAATCGTGTTGAGTATAAGTCCATGTGCCACTGGCTGTCACGTTGTCATGACTGCAGAATACTTAAAAAATTTAAAGACCACATTAGATCTACAAAGGAGTTATGTCATAATTTGTGTATTGTGTTACTGACCTTGATTAAAAATACAAGTTATAATAAAACTCAGTGAAAGCCTTATATGTCATACATGGCAGTAACAAGTTATTAATTAAAGCAAATTAATTGGTGACATTTGATAATGATAATAAACAGTTTAACTATGTAAGTAACTATGTAACTAAGTAATTTATCAAAAAACTAAAATTTGAACAAATGTTTCTTTGAATTTTTCTCAAACGTGAGTATTTGCTTGCATAGTCTCCATTTAAAGTCATTTTAAATCAAATACCATTATGTTTCTACTGGTGGACAAACAAGAAAAGGAATTAAAAAATTTTTTAAATGACTACAAACACAACAAAGTCCAGTAACTTGTGATGGCCGCTTTTCATCATTGTCATCATCACTGCTATACTGCGAAATACAGAGAGAGATTTATCAGGTCATCAGCTTAATCAGCATTGTGGGAACTAGCTAGCAAGGGCTAGGTAGGTAGATGTTTGTTTATATGAAATAATTAAGAATTATATGAATAATTAAGAATGTAATTAATTATAGCTGATAGTCTTGTTGTATTTGTATATCTAGATTATTATACAATGATGATAACATGGTGAAATGATGTCTACTTTATGGTTTGTGTTAACTTGCTTGTCATTTGTCCATGTTACTGTCCTGCTGTGTGACTGAGCTGCTGCTGGACCACAGCTGCCTCCTGGCTCTAACGCTCTGCGATGATAAAACACTGTAGCATGTGTGCCAAACATGAGGTCAGTGTGTGGGAAAGCATGTCAGTCTGGGTCTGAATGTGTGTTCT
Organism: Hollardia meadi; assembly: GCA_037974645.1. NCBI lineage: Eukaryota > Metazoa > Chordata > Actinopteri > Tetraodontiformes > Triacanthodidae > Hollardia > Hollardia meadi. The sequence continues at coordinate 3,029 of JBBPCS010005587.1, forward strand.
AGGTCATAACCCTGGACTGCCCCAGATGCCATGAATAGTCCTATGGCAAGCAACATTTTACCACCTTCATAAATCATTATTAGATCAATACAGTTTGTTCTGGCTCTAACATCATTCAGTGTTTTCTGAAGCATGTAGCATGTATGTAGTAAAAACAAAAATGTGCAGCTGAGATATTATGACATCTCCAGCTGAGATATTGTGACATCTCCATCTCGTTTTCTGCAGCTCTGTCCATGTGAGGCTGAGACCTACAGAAGAAAGAGCAGGTCTGGGCCTGAGATGAAAGGGGATGTCAGTCAGCATCCGCAACAGGGCTGCCCACCTGCTCCAGATACCACACATCCAGACAGCTAATGAGATGCCTGGCTGGATTAGCAGAGGGATGCTGGAATACAGTATTTCATTAAGGGTCACTGCTGGCTGGCTGATTTCACTCCAGCTCTGGTATTGAGTAGTGGCAGGGCATGGATGCAGCACAATGAGTTGCTTATCTGTCATTCGATATTGCTGCCAAATACCAGCGATGCCATGTTGATTGAGCTGCTAATCAAATGCCAGGAATCTGCGGCTCTGGAGAACAGGTGGTAAATGCTTATAAGAGTTTCAAGAGACCCTCCCAGGTTACTGTAATTACTGTTTTATTATTATTATTATTATTATTATTATTATTATTATTATTATTTTGTGTAGTTTTGCTTGTTTGGCTGTGGCTGAAGGACACACAGGTCTACATGGTCTTCTCAATTCTCAGATAAATAATGAGTGTGATCATGGCAGCTTCAGAACATGGCTATAATTCACTGGCTTCATAATCATTTTGACTTGTAATAGGGAGAATGGTGCCTCATCCATTCCTACTCCACTATCTTAGGCTGAGCGGGTACGATCTCCCACGAGAAATGCGTAATGTTTTACAGTACTACATCACACACTACCAGGTTAATATTACTTTCGATAGCTCGACGCCCATTAATCGGTAACTGGTTAATTTTTGAGAAAAAATGCAAAATGACGTGACCACACTGCGCTAGTCAGCTTCTCGGCAAGGATTTCTGATGTGTGTCGCACAAAGAGGAATAATTACTCCACACCTATTTCCACACTTTGTTTTATCACTGTGCCAGAACTGGAGAACATCTCCCAGTCAGCATTGTTGAAGAGGCAGGTAGTTGTGATGCAACTTTTTGAAACGTACCTTCAAATTCTGTCTATATTTTACAAACTGCACCTTTAAAAATCTGAGTTAGAATAGGGATGCAGTGGATGGAATATTTTACCCATGATGTGTTTTTCATCTTAGTTCTCATGTCTTCATCCTTAACGGAAATTATGAAGTAGACATCACAGGAATGTCTTGATGTATAGAAAGTCTTACAGAATCAATTTAGTCTTTATACTCCCTGTACCCAATAACGGCTAACTGAATATATATTACATTTTAGTACCTTGTATTGTGCCCACACATGTATTCCCATATCACATATTTAGACATCCTGATCATGCACAACTATTCTGCTCTCGGAAATGTCTGCTCGTGGTCAGGCTGAATGTTTGGCAGATTGCTGCGATGACAGGGTGATGAATAACAGCCATTTATGAGAGAGACAAAGCCGCTCTACAAGACACAAACTGTAAATTACTATTATTGTTATTCAGAGGATTATGATGTGTTCATGGATTTGAACTAGAGAGTCAGAGGCAAAAACTATCCTTTCTTTATGAATCTGGGATTTCATGTCAATTACATGTGTAGGTCTGCAGTGTCATTGGTGTGTATCAAATCAGGCATGTGCATGAGTACATTTATAAATAACCATAAACCCATAAAACCCTCTCTGATAGCCTCTTATGTTTAGAGAGAGGCACCAGCTACTCATGAGAGCTGCTTCTTCTCACAAGTGCAAGTTAGATTTCTCTTGAAAATATGATTTTTTTCTAACTGCCTTCGCTAGGTTAACACATGCTGTATGTTTCAGTCTGTCATTAATAATTCATATTTAATTCAGCGTAGTCTTATGTTAGCAGTTCCTGCAGCAAAATAAGTTGGCTATTGTCATTTTTAAATTATTGCAGACTTATATGTACAACCGTTTTACCAATGCACAAGTCAGTGGTGAATTAAACAGTTGCTCAAAAATGAATACGTTATTTAAAAATCACACATTGATGCTTCTCACACATAAGTATTCTAAAAAATAAGAAGTCAGGTTTCTTGCAACTCAGTTCAAGTCAGCAACTTACCAATGAGAAATTTGTTTCGGAAAATCACGATCAAAAAGGCAGCAGCTTTAGTGACCTGCTGATTTTGGATTTTCTCTTACAAACAAACAAAAAGCCAACAGTGTTATTCACAACCCTGGGTTGCTATGGGCACATGACAGCGAAGGCGAGGCTGAGCTGCTAATGCTGCTGAAAGTAACATTAGCATGGCTCTGATCTAGCACATGAAAGCAAGACGCACCATACTTGCTTCACTCAACTGGAGACACTTACATAGTCTAGACACACAATGCTGGCAGAGAATCCCTCCCTTTAACTATGCAGTGGTCACCATGGATACCACCTCAACACCAATTTCTATTACTCTCCACATGGCACTGTGTGAAGGCCACACAAGCTCAGAAATCCAACTGAAAGCATCAGAAATGAAAGCTTTGACTCTTCACGCCTGGTGAACTATCTCAGGATGGAGGTCATGATTAAACTGAATGTTTCTGACTTCATCTTCTCATGCATGAGCTGCGAATGGGACTTTGATTATGGTGAAAAATTGGAGGTATAACTGGATTATGAGGGACTTGAATTTGACTTGATTAGACACCTTCACTATCAGAGTCCATGTGTTACTACAAGCCTGCATATACACATCCATTCATGAGCTCACCCACATGAAACATAATCCTATGCACACACTACCTCAAAATGCCTCAATAATTCAAACCCAAAGTTACTCTGCCTGTTTCTCCTGTTTTTATCAGATATTCCTTTTGCTTGGTTGCTCTCCGGGGAGCAACAGTGCAAGGCTGGAGAATTTCAATCTGGTTTATTCATTTTTCCCCCTTCCATCTCCATGTCAGTCTGGATCAAACAGCGGTATCTCGTCAGCTCCAACTCACCTAACCTGCCATGGCCAAAGTTTAAAAAAAAAAATATTTTAGTTATTTATTTTTCAACAGCTGGCTTGGTCCTTTTAGAAAGCATGTAACAATTTGCCTGTGCTTTCTGTATTGGAGGTCAAAAAGACAATAGGGATGTTTTCTGACCAGGATATGATGATTTGTGATGATGTTTGTATTCTGTGCCCACTATTACAAAACAACTTTTCTTTTGGATGGTTCTGAAAAAAAGAATCACATCTGTGATTTGTGTGAAGTCTCCCCATTAGCCTAGAATTAAACAACAATTAGAGTCTACAGTCATACTAACAGCTCTGTGAGGCTGTACTTATACATAGGCTGTATTCGAAACCACCTAGTAGCATGATACTGATTTGGCCAAAATGTAGCATGCAGTATACACGCAAAAGCAAAATCTGCAGTATGCCAAAAGTTCCCGGATGTCATATGGGTTCAGAGTAGTTCTCTATGCATCTGACCAGTCTACCTCGCTTACTGTGTCCCATGATGCATAGCGTCGGAATGGTTGCAAAATACAATGTTAGTCAGCCGGCCAGTCACCCTCGCAGAGCCCCCTGACCCACAGTCACACAGACCACTGCAGCCAACACAGCAGACAACTTCAGCAAGAATGGCAGAGGAAAGCCAGGCCCACAACTATATATTTTTAATTTGTCCTTGTGTCATTACATTACAGGTCTGATTGATTTTACTGAAATAATGCAGGTTAAAGGAGGAAATGTTCACAATATAATCAAACAGCACATTTTGTGAAAAGGCACGCAGTTTGATTGAAGCAAGAATAACCAGGATACGCTTCCAAAGCAACAGAAATCATTTGGAGCACGAGCTCCAACTCATGTTACATTTGCAATAACGTTAATGCGACAAAACAGTCGTGAATCAGGTTCCTTCTAGTCGTCAGATTGGCGGTAATCCATCTCTCAGGATAATGTTCATAATCCACATTTCTAACTTATTTTTAGAGCATAAGGTGACGCTACACAGTAACGGTGGTTTGCCATTAGGTGTGCTGTTGTTTACTTTCACTTTCAAAAAACTGGTTCAGCCTGGCCTGGCATACTGCAAAATAAATCCAACAGTTTTAACAGTTTCATACTTCATACTACTATGAAAAAAGCAGTATGCTGTATTTACTGCATACTGTGTTGGTCAAGTAGTCTGAGTAGGCGGTTCTGAATGCAGCCATAGCAAAGCTTTGAGCGAAGTGCTAACACCCGTATGCTAACACATTCACAATATCAATGTGTACCATGTTGATGTTTAGTACATCTAACGTTTACCATATTTACCATCTTGTTATTTAATTTCAATGTCTTAGCATGCTAACGTTTGGTAATTAGCTCCAAACCCAAAGTGCAGCTGAAGTTTATGAGTTGACGTCATAGTTTTGCATATTTTTGGTCATAAACCAAATTAATGGTTAAATCATCAAGATTCATCCTCTGGGGACGATGAATGTCTGATCAAAAGTTCATGACAATCAATCCAATAGTAGGGCTGCAACAGACGATTTTTTTCCATTATTGGTTAATCTTTTTTTTTAATGATTAATTGATTAATCGTTTAGTCTATAAAATGTCCGAAAAAATTATTTTCCATATGTAGATTTGTTCTGAACAAAGCGTGGCGAAGTCTGCACCCTGGGCAGGATCTGTAAACACTGTCAACATCTGTGACACTTATTGCAGACTTGATGAATTGTGGATTTAAACAGCCCTCTGGGCAGACGCTCGCAAGGTCTGCATAAGATATGGACATTTGGATTCAGACTATGTTTCATATAGCTTCTCAAAACAAAGGTCACAGTTGAAGGCCAAAAAATGACATCCTCTTCCTGTGCTAACTTTGACTTCACTTCGCACTTAACTTTATTGTCTCTTCCATTGAAAATCACCTTTACTCAGCAATAAAAAAGTACAAGAGACATGACACGTAAATGCGTATATTATGTAAAAGCCAGCAAACATTAAAAGCAAGCAAACCAAACACCTAGAGCCAGGAGACCAGTCAGCAACAACCATGCAAGCAAAAGAAAGATGTCCCTAATGCTTCCCCTGTTCCCGGAAAGACACTTTTACTGATGTGTGGTGATGTTAATAATACACCGTTTCCTAATGACCAGCATTTCCATCTCAATGGACCACCAGCGTCCTGCAGCTGCTTGTGATGTAAATACCCACAGCAGCCTAGAGGTGAGGTAAAGGTGGAGGGTAGTGGTCAAATGAATATGTGTATGCATGTTTGAGTTGTGAGTGTGTGTTGTTGTATTAATGTGCATTAAAAATGGGTAGATTGCAACAGAGACAGAGAGAAGTTAAAGCTTCAAAGAAACAGTACTTCTATCAAGCATGAATTGTGTAAGTCACATCAGGCCAGGCCAGAGTTCAATGAGCAACATGCCAACTACAATGATGTTTTGAAGTATTTGTTTGCTTAGGCTTAAAAATAATATATGGGTTTGTCTCTGTAAACTGAGGGAAATTTTCCTTCAGTGACTGACAAAGGTAAATGTTTTACAAACAGCCTTCAAGAACTGATCGTTCAACACACAACTGTTTAAAATAGTCTCATATTCAGTTTAATCAGCATGTCAGCAGGGTTTTATGTCATTCCACAACTTTGGTCCAGATTGAAATAGCTTAACAAATATTGGACGGGTTGCCATTAAATCTGTTATTGTCTCTAGGGGATGAATCCTAATATTGTAACATTGAGTTGTTCTGACTTGATGTGTTGAATGTGAGTTCATTCACGCATTAGCAATTAGTTGACTTCCCAGAATGCATTGTTTGAGAGGTAGTTGTGCTGTGATATAGTACATCTGTCTCCAGTGCCTCTATCCACTCCATGGTACGTCTCAACTCACTTTTTGTACCAGGTAATTATATTTTCCACTTTAGTTAGTACCCATTCACTCTAGGTGGAATTCTTAGCTAATCATCCAGCCCGTTCTCAACCCCATCTCGTCAGACATTGACAATTTGTCACAGGCCCTCATGTCTTATCCAGACACACAAGGTACCCTTTGGCATCAGGCAGAGACGCACAAGCGTTTAATGTACCTGCAATGTAAAGCAGTCCGTGTCAGTATCAGATGACTTGAACAGACAACATAGTGTGACTTTACAAAGCCGAAGGTCGGGGAGACTGGGGTTTGCATTTGAAACCAAAGGTCACTGATATTTTCCGAAACCTAACCACATGTTTTTGTCTAAACCTAACCAAAGTAACCTAGACCCTGTGCGTCAGGATAAGACGTGGGGCTCGAGCCTTTTGCATGTCGGCCAGCAACGATAAAGGGAAGGCTTAGCGCATTGACCACAGATGCCAAAGGGCCGCATTGTCCCGATTGTCTGTCACACTTGCAGTGCTTTAGCTGAACTCTTTTTGTTTCGTCTCCTCTTGCTTGAAACCTCCACTGAGGTGATACCAAAAACAAAAAATACTATCCACAACTTTTGCCAATGGAAAACCAAAAAAGGAACGATTCCAAGTGAGTTGAATCGAGTCCAGCAGAGCCATACTGTGCAGTAGAAATGAGATCTTTGTGTCAAATAAAGCACAGATTCTTCAAACTGAGAAAATGTAAATGAAAAGCCAATCTGACTGTAATAATATTACACATACTGTATATACAGGATATATATATCTAATATACATATGTTTAATATTAGTTTAACTAAACGGTTTTGGATTCAACTTGATGTCTTCAGTTTGCTGAACTTTTTTTTTCTCAAGTTCATTGATCTTAACTCAACTACTCAGTTTATGAGCTGACTTTGAACTAAGTAATCAAGTTTAGTTCATTCCCCTAAAATTTTTTACAGTGGACGGATGTTCATGCTCCTTACAAGAAAATTTGGGAAGACTCTGGTCATGACAAAATAATTGAAAAACAAATGGAATTCCCACTGCTAATAATTTGCTTATTAAACTAAACTAAAATTGTGAGCGTGGTAAGCATTGCATATCTAACATCGCTATGTTAGCATTGTCATGGTGAGCTTATTAACATGCAAATGTTTGTGTTTCAGTGTGCCACATTGCCTATGTACACCATCACAGAGAAGCAGGCAGGTCTGTAAACTCTTTGTCTTTTATTACTCATTCTTGTTACTCAAGGTAATAAATTAGTATGCCTGGTTCATTGAATGATTCTATTATCATAACAAATCATGGTTGTTTCTCTCCTATATGAACTGTTTCAGCATATATATAT
>JBBPCS010005588.1:0-10389 GCA_037974645.1 Hollardia meadi
ATTGTCTTTGCATATGTACACACCGACTCAATATTAATTTTGGTGACCTCCGACTGGCGTAGCCGAGTGTCATTACCAAAGCATTCATTGTTGTTGTGTTTCCCCATTGGAGTCTGTAAGACCACTTTAAGTCCAACAAAATGTGCGCCCATCACTGGGGTGTCTCTCAGGTTTGAGCTTTTGAAGGTGGCATGCTTTTCTCTCTGTGTTGTAATTTTATCAGATGACAGAGGTTGTTTTCTCAGAATGGCAGAGCTGACAACATGTGCTTGCTCCAGAGGTAAAAGCATTTACAAATTGGTTGAATCGCAGCTTTGTTATACTGGTCTGAGTGAGAAAATGTTGATTATAACTGTAACCTCACTGTGGATCTCCCCTGTTTCCTGTTTTTTTTATTCTCTTCCTCCCTGCCTTTATTTTCCTGCTACTACTGTGCCATCTCCCCTCCCACCTATCTCCTGCTGCATTCATCCTCACATCCCCTGTGTCCTCTCTGAATCGATTCTGATTCTTTCTGATAACATGGGTGGACTGAACAACTGTACGCTCCATTAGAAATCATATACACTGAATGAATCCAACGTTTCTTTTGTCTTCCAAGAAATGTTTAATTTGATTTATGTCCCACTTCAGCCTGGTCTCACCAAATGGCATGTGAATAACACACCAGTGTCTTAAGTCATTTTGCGTGTTATCACAACAATTTTTTTGCTTTTGGCTTGTAGCAAAAATACAAATGAAATGGACAAAGAAGAAAAGAGCAATGCAATGAGCAATGCAGGAAGCACTGCATGTTTTTGTAAATGTTTGGTATTTAATAAAGCTCTGCAGCCTAGTATTGGTGGCTTCATGCATCTGCAAAGGTTTAGTCAATCAGGTAATTTTCTTTGTCACTGTTTTTCACTTTCAAGACCCTCCTGACCACTGTGTTTCTGCTAGAGCTTGTTTGGGTCATTTTTCAAGCAAATATTGCAAATATTCTCGGGTTCCAGCATTTCAAATGTGAGCATTTTTTCGCTTGTCTTGCACTGTCATGATAGCAAGCTGAATTTCTTTGCGTTTTGGAATATTGATCAGACAGAGTATGTACGATTTTCTCATACTGACTTGTTTAGCCCAGTCCGGTCTCACCAAATAGTAGATGAAAAACACGCCAATGTCTCATTTTGCATATTATCGCAACGCATTTTATGCTTTTCACGTGTCACTGCATTAAGCATTTTCTTATGTCATTTTAGTCACCAATGTCGCCAAAACAATATCATGTGACATTAAGTCTATACATGGGAAGGCTGGGGTGGTGGATGGGTCAAACAAATGTAGCACTCTCACAAAAGAGACTGGTGGTTATGCCCGTGTGAAACCAAACATCAACATTGACTTATTTTTTTGGATTATATTGTATTTAATTTACATTGAATACATAACAATATCTACGTCACATACATATTGTAAGAAAACCTATTTTAACCCAAACCATGATTTTTTCCTAAACCTAACTAAACTGCAATCATGGGTCACATGCCAAATGTCTCCTGACTTCATCCTTTCCTGCACGTCCAAAACTCATAAAATGCGGACAGCGTTAAATGACACAAGAAAAGCTTAAAAAACGTGAACTGACACACAAAATGTTCTTACAAGTGTTGTGTTATTTATACCCCACCCGCATAGATCACATTGGTTAACCTTCTGGTTTTGCTCTTTCTCACTGCAAAATTACTAGAGCAAGTTATTGCACCACGTCAATTTCTATTTTGTTTACATTTGCTTCGCCATGAAATCATGTGTGCATTGCTCCCTCTGGCATGGTAATCGTAATAATATCTTGTAGTGCATGCTTGTATTGTGTGTGTGCATGTTTGAGATTAGAGAGAAAAACATGAAGTTTCTCCTTATGTGCGTGATGCAACCCGAAATTTTACCTCAGTGGGGACTTCTAAAAACCAAATCAAACTCCTCTCTGGAAAATTTCGGCCAGATTCACATGAGCTTTTGTACCACTCTGTGCTCCAACCAGTGCGATAGTTTATAAGGCACTGTTCTTGTTACTTTTTGTCCCCAAAAGTGCAGTTATAAAAGCTGGCAGCTGGCCTAATAAGCAATGGTTGGAAGAAGTAACATTATAAGGAGGAGGAGAGGTGATTTTCTCTCTTTTTCACTCTTTTCTTTTGCCGATTTAAAGCTGGACAGTGTGGAGGATCATAATTAGCGATGTTAGCCTGCTTCTCTTTCCTGTTGTAATTGCTGCTGTGTGCAACTGTATTTTTGGTACTATTATTGTCACAGTCATTTCTGTCATTGTTGTTGTCATTGATGCGATTGTTATTTATGAAAACCATTTTGCCTGAATCTATGGAGGGAGCCTAGAGGCATTATGTGTATTGGTGGAGTATAATAAGCTTGTCAACAAGTGACAATGAGGTTAAAACTCAATTTCTTTGATTTCTCCCTTAAAAAACAACATCATTTTGAATGCTTTGTTATTCCGTTCACAGCATTTTGCCCTGTTGCATTAGGAAATTGCATAACCCTACATTCATTATTTCTTTTGAATAAAACAAAACTATAATGCAAAGCCAACTAATTTGTTACACATAAACAAAATCTATTTCAAAAGATTTCAATGTAATTAAAAACAGTTATGCACTCTGCCAGTGTTTTATACTCTTGTCCTGTCTTCAGCACCTAGCTAAAATATAAGTATCAGCATAATCTTAAATGCTTTTTATGTCCATTGCTTGGCTTCAATGGCTTTACTGAGGAGGAATTTCTCCTCTGAGTGCAGTCATCAAGGGACATAGAGCCCTTTGTTGTGTTATTTAAAGCTTGAGAAATGATGAAATGCAGATGACAAAGTAGTCGCTTCAGGTCAAGGTAGATAGCACATTACAATTGAAAGTGAGTAATAGTTTCTCTTTTTTTAAATTTTATTTCATATTTTAGCTTCAGGATTCAAAATAGTAAAACACACTGCTGGTGTGGTTTTAGAATTACATGCCTAGGTTGGGGAAAGATTCTGTTTTGGTTAAATCTTGAAAAAGTCAATACTGATTTTATTTTTATTTTTTAGTATGTAACCACGATTGCAATCTTTTGTTGTGTTTTAGTTGCCTTAACCTACCAAAGCATGGGACGCAGGATGTCAACTGCCATCATGTGCTACGTACTTCCAACTATCTATTCAGACCTTTAGTCTTTTACTTCCTGGATTTAAAACTAAGGATTATAGTTCATGTAGTCTAGGCAGCAATTAGGTTTCCCCCGAAATGTAATTGGCAATGCAGTTTACTAGTGTTCTGTCATGGCATGGCAGAATAATTGGACAGTTCCATTTGCAAAACATGTGCAGGCTAACTCTGGTTAACTAGTTTTTCTTCACTCAACTCGAGGGTCTAAGGACAGAGTATGCTGTACTTCCTTACAGATTGTAAAGCCCATTGAGGCATTATGATATGTACGACTATCATACTGTAATTCCAGAGGTTCTCATCCCAGCTTGTCACATACCGAAGTTTTGTCATGCGCCTTTTGCGTCTTATCCAGATGCACAAGGTACCCTTTGGTGATGCCGACCGATGCAATAAGCCTTCCCTTCAGTGTCTCAAGCCAACACACAAGGTCTAGAGAAGATCGGTGACGTTGGATTAAGTTTAGACACAAAACCTTCTTGGTTAGGTTCAGGACACAAACTCCAGTCTCCTGGTTGAAAGTCGTGTGCGACCCACCCAACCCCGACCTCCACAACTCTTGGCATTTTCTTTCTTTGAAAATACGTTGCGCTACATCATCTATTCAAGTCTTCTAATACTGACACAGACAGCTTTACATTGCAGGTACATTAAACCTTTGTGCATCTTTGGGACGTGAAGCACCGTGAGGAAATGTGTGACCTTTTCTTTGCCAGTTGCTTTACTGCTGTTTTCAAGTATGTATTTTTGATGTCCTCATCCAGTATCCTTTTATAATGTAAAATCACAATAATGTATTCAAAAGTGAGCGACCTAAAGGGACACCCAAAATCAAAAACACATATTTTCCCTTTTATCTGTAGTTTTATTCATCCATCTAGATTGTTTTGGTGTGACTCGCTGATTTTAGATACCAGCTGTCTGCCTTTTCTGTAATATAATGATACTAGATGACACTTGTCTTGTTCTCATTTATAATGCTGCTTTATTTCTATAGTTTAAAGTCAGTAATAAACTTAACAGTGAAGCAGTAAAGATTTATTATTATTTTATTAGGTTTTTTGGGGGTTATTTTGTGAAGCAAAATATGGTGATTAGCACACCCATGAGGTAATCAATGGCTTTTGTGTAGTTCCACTCCCACAGACAGTTGCATCAAGCTCTAGCAGAGGCGTTTGAATGTTGAATGAAAAGAGAATCTACTATTCAGTCATTGTTTTGTAAAAGAACAGCTGTGGTGCACAAAGGCTTAAAGATCCACGCCATTCAAGAATGTGTTTTTCTTATGTTTATGTCCCCAAAATGTCTGACCTGGACTATACTGACTTGTATCTGTCCAGAGTTTGTTTTCACATTCCTCTACTGTCTGTGCACTTCCCAAAAATCAGAAACTCAAATGTACACCGGGCGAGCTAGATTTGGTATGTCACAAATACGAAAGCCAATCGCTTTCCAGCCACTGCCAGTTACAAGCTAACAAATGCACTGCTCTTTAACCAGTGAACCTAGCGCAGACAGTACACATGGTGGTGGGCGGGGCACAAGGCCTGTGATTTATAGATCCAGAATTTCTCAATAAGATAGAAAGAGTAGATGGACTTCAGACCCTTTAAAAAAAACAACTTTTTATGTAAACCATGTTAAACAAAATATTTTTACATGTCTGAAGGGGAGCTTTAATAAACAAAGGATCAGAAGCATTCGTTACATTCTTTACGTAATACATCCGGTATTTTAAATATGGTTCTAAGATACTGACATGATCCCAGCAGCATCCCAGATGCTCTCATACAAGGCTTCCCTTAAAGGACTTGTAAGGGATGTTGAGTCTTATTCTTGGGTTGTCAAATACTGATGCTTTGCTTTGGTTGGTTGGGCCGGCTACCGACCCAAAGCGTCAGTATTTGATGACCCCAGAATGAGACTCAACAATCAATTATGTTACACATTACAACTTGAGCCAGCTTCTGTTTAGATATTTGGCTGTGTTAGGAAGTCAGTGATTCATCTCTCAATTCACAAATGTCAATAGAAAATGAAATTTAAAAACAATTGTATTTTTCTGCAAACGTCTTCATTTTAGTACAGTAGTCAGTTGATCAATCTGCTGCGATCACTGACACTCAAAACAAGTATAAACCTCAGTGCAGTCAAGGAGGTGTTGAAACATTTTGTTGTTGCACAATGAAAAGAGAAGTTAAAAATGCAAAATGCTTTTAAGCAGAATGTTATGTAATCAGTTGCATCCTCTCTTTATTTCCTTGTTTTAAACAAATTCATCTTTTTCTTTTACCTTGATTGTTATTGTTTTGTTTTGTTTTATTTCTTGCTCAGTCTGTGTAATCTTCATCTGTTTGTACACCTCACATCCACCTCCTCTCTTCTCCGTGTCTTTCTTTGGCAAATTCAACAATATTTTATTGGCAGTGCAGTCCAAAATGACAAAATTTTGCCAGGGTGGTTTTTAATATATTACAATGCAACAAAGCAGTCATATAAAAATCATCACAGAGATGATTTAGCTTTTAATTTTGGAGGAACAAGCAAGAGCTGATTGGCTGGATTAAACAAAGCGTTGAAGGTATAAAAAAGTAAATTTATACTGTATATTATTGTGGACTACTCAGCTAAGTACAAAAATACATTTACTCTTCTTTTTGTCCCCATTTTTCTGCCTGCCTCTGCCAGATAAATGTCTTCTAGGCAGATAAATGTCTTCTATGTTTTCTAATTGTTGCTATTTTTCTACTTTTCTTTCCAATTGTTGAGTTGGAATTGTAAAATGTGTTCTTCTCAGGATGAGGGAAAATGTTACACTGCTCAACAACTTTGATGGTAGCCTTTTATACAAAAATATTAAATGATTAATCAGAAGTCTCGTGTCCATGACATTATTGCCTATTGTAGATTCTTAATAATAAAGCAAGTAGTGTTATGCAGCAACATGGCATTCGACCAGAAAGTGGCAGCACATAAAAGGCAAAAGAAAATCATTAGGGATCACCCTCTGGAGTTGAACTAGCACAAAGCTACTGTAAATGTAAATCATCTCAGTTTTTATTGAAGTCAAGAAAAAAGGAACAGCGTACTTAAGGAAATTGGAACATATGAGCTGCTGCAGGCAAGGAAAGAGAGGGAGCGAGATATTGTAGCTATCACTCTTCAAGTGGATGGCTCTTAAGTAAGAAGGGCTTCTGAAGTGCCAGAGAAAATCAAGCTCCCATCAAGTTTCTCTTGAAACAAAGAGGGATGACAGATGTGTACGGCGAGGGTGTGCACGACTGGAAACAGAAATCAAATTGAAATGACTGGCTCACTGCTAAGACTGTAACAATTCTGAAACTGAGAGTGAAGCCACAATACAAACATCAACGGTCTCGACCAGACGAAACGAACTGTGGCTTAAAAAGCCTGCAAAAAGAATGTGCATTTGGAGAATCACTCCTACTCACAAGTGGTTATAATCAATATTTTTCTCATAAAAATGTATGAAATGACAATGTGAAAACAATGTGACAGGGATCAGGTGCAGTGATGAACATATGAGAATTATCACCCGAATCTGCAGCTCCACTCCACTTTATGGAGCTATAAAACAGTAAAGGATCATCAGCTGGTCTTAAGAGAGGTAGTTGTTGCTGGATTGGTTAGCAGTATTTCCTTTCGTCCAATGTAGAAGCAGAAAGGTGCTCCCTTACCGCTTATGGGGGGGGGGGGGTTATGCTCCCTTTGGCTTTGGCGTCCTTGCTTATTTTGCCACACCAGGTAGAAAATATGTTTGGGGTCCTTATTTTGGGCTGTCCCATATGAAAGTTTACAGCTGTATTAGAAAAGTGTTAAAATATTTTGATCAGCACATCCAAAACTGTGGTCCTAAATGGTATTGTCAGGGATGTCCACCAATGGAGGATAGAAAGCTTGCATCAAAATTCTCACAAAAAGTGTCAAAGTTTTGGATGTAATTCTCAAGTTTCACTTGCTTTTGTGACCCACATCTACAAACCACCCAACTAGAATTAGCCTAATATAGAGAGGGAATGCGTTCATATTGTGCACTGCATAATATACGTCCAGTGCCGACGTAGGGAGTAATGTAAGTAAGTCCGGAGTTCACTCCCAACACAAACCTTCAATTAAAGTTAACTTATCATTACCGTTCTCCATGTTTGCCCAATCTTAACCATAATATCTATGCCATTGTCTGGCAATAGGGTTGATTAGAATATGTCATGAAATTACACAAAATACACAAGGGTTGGAAAAAAACAACAATGCATTTTGTCCCATTATTCATCTTGTGAACCATTCAAATTTGTCTCGCAGCCCTTTATATGGGTTACAAACCCAGGTTTTGAAGGACTATGGTGAAACACTGGGAATAAATTCAGGCACTGTATAGCTTGCTCTGGTCCGCTAAACATTGGACAGGCTTCAAAAGAGAGAGGAAGAGAGACTATATGATGTAAAAATCACAGTGAGGTGGTGATCGAAAGCAAAAGAAAAGAGGCAAACCTGATAGAGGATAAACATCATAGGAAAAGGAAAAACGGAGTAACAGTGAGTGGAATGAAAGGCAGGCAACCAAATTGAAAGAAGATCGGGGATCCATTGTACTGCAGCTTCAGAGACCAATAAAGGTGAACAGGAACAGAGAAAATGTAAAGCAGAGAGAGAAATGGGGAAATGCTGGAATAAGGGGAGTGATGAGAAGAGAGGGGGGTCTTTGAAAGAGAGCAGGTGAATGTGTCGCACTCTTTAATGATGGTGCAGTATTAAATTCAGCCGTAAACACAACATGCACATTTTCTTTTATGTCATTCCTTCCCGATGCCCACATGAGCATGCTCCTTTGTCAGTCCCTGTTTTCACCATCAGTATGGGTTGTGCTACATCATTTACCAGTATTGTTTCTTATGTTTCTTGAATTCACATCAACACAATCTTGCTGGATTGAAAGGGAAATTGATGGCAACAGATGGGTCCTGTCTTTGTGTCCTGCAGTGTAAAAGTAATTCTGCATGACATCTAAAGAATATACAAACAAATGTAAACAGAGCATGCATTGTATATTCTAATTGCATCAATGTTTGCAGTGAATAATGCTCTGACATTTTAAACAATGGCCGCATTTATTTCATGAATTAATTACTTAAAATGATGATTAGTTTGTTTTAATTGGTATATGTGGTCGTAGCATGCAGCGACTTCTACCTCTTACTCTTCATGTCTTCTGTCTAGTATTGCATTAACATTTATTTTAATTATTGATTCATCTGCCGATTTTTATTTTTATTAATTTGATTTTACATTTTACCAGGAAGTCCCATTGAGAACAAAATCTTTTTATTACAAGAGAGACCTGGCCAAGGTAGCAGCCAAAATCACAACATTAAAATGAAACATATACACTTTCCCCAAGATCTGTCTAAACTCATGGTACATTAAAAAGCAACCAGTTAGTTTCACGATTAATCGACCAATCATTTAGTCCATAAAATGTCAGAAAAAATGCTCATCAAAATTTCCAAGAGCCCAAATTGGCATCTTCAGATCGCTTCTGCTGTCCAACCAACAGTCTTAAACCCAAAGACTCTTCATCAACTATCATAAATGACAAAGAAACGTAGCAAATTCTCACATTTAAGGAGCTGGAACCAGCAAATGTTTGACATTTTTGCTTGAAAAGTAACTGAAATTAATTTGTTCAACAAAGGCAACTAATTTTCTTTTGATTGACTAATTGATTAATTGACTAATGGTTGCCAGTCTATCTCTGCCCTTTTTCATTTTGCTCATTCAAAAATACATTACACCTTACAGATTAATGACTATGTTGTGGTTTGTTTCCTTTGACTCAAAAGTTGAGTAAGATTAGATGAATCAACCAAAGCTGTATTTAGATCAGAGCTCCGCACTTACCTGTTTCCAAAGACCACCTGCCTGCTCCTGCTCACCTCAACTGCCTCTACAATTGACATTAATAAAGATGGACAACGTGTCTCCACTTCCGCTCACTGTACAAAAATGAAGCCAAAATATCCCGGATACGAGCGCTGCCATCTTGCTCTGGTGACATCATTTGGAGCCAGAGTCTGCACAGTAGTGGTTGGGTGGTCGAGCCGCGGTATGGAGTTCCCGCCCACACACCTGCCAGACTCAATCGCGAGCAGGGCTCAACTGTCAATGATGACGTTTCACCCCATTTTTATAGCATCAAATCAATAATTAAAACCAAACTGATAAGGAAAATTAACACTTGAACATACATCAGCGTGATAAGAACTACCTAAAATGATAGAAACCATCTTTTGGAAAAATCTATTTGACGTGTACTGACCAATGTACTATCTAATAACATTTAGGGGCAGTATTTATGGCCTATACTGCAACCCACCAGCAGGGAGTCATCAAGATGTTTTGGCTTCACTTTTGGGGAGCGCTCATGTTTATATACATTTTTATATACAATCAATGGCCTGTACCCACAATTCATTTATACCAAACCAGCATGAGGTCAGAACTCTGTGCCTGTTTCCATCACATTTTACCAAATGATTCATGAGTTATGATTGAAAGGTTCTGTAAAAGATTCTCTGTTTCAGTGTGACAAAAGCTTCAGCTGAGATTTTCAAACTGTAAATGCAATTTGGAGCCTGCTTGGCACCATATGGCACAAAACCTGAAGGCTAACCAGCCAGCAGTGTAACATTAACACAGTCGGTGTTTCCCTGTTCTATAGTGCAATATACACTGTACTTGTATAGTTCTGTTTTTCTTGTAGGCCTGTTTGTATGTTGTTGTTTTTTTTGTTTGTTTGTTTGTTTGGGGGGGCACCCAAATGACAGGGGTGGAAGTAATGAATTACATGTACTCAAATTACTGTAATTAAGTCGTTTTTTGTGTACTTTCACTTTTTTGAGTATTTTTTAAAATCAGTAATTGTACTTTTATTTAAGTACTTTTAATAACAAGTATTGTACTTCACTATATATCAAGAAGAATCTCTTACTTAGTAAAAACAATAATGCCCTAAAATTAAGGATGATGTCATATGTTAAGGTTAGCATTATTGTACCTCAGCGTTGTTAAAAAGTGGCTGCATCTACATGTACAGTATCTCAATCAATCACTGATTTGATGCACCACCCGGCGAGCACGCTAGTGACATCTATTAAACACACAGTGTGGGGGGGGGGGG
>JBBPCS010005589.1:0-10389 GCA_037974645.1 Hollardia meadi
CACACACACACACACACACACACACACACACACACACACACACACATACACACACACACACACACACACACACACAAGCATTGTTGGCCCCGAGAAAATTTCATCATGATCTCACAGATACAGAATATGCTTATGAATATTGAAAGTTTGAGGAATAGAGCATTAATAAATGTGATGTGTATATCTCTATGGTGCAAGGACAAGAGTTTGAGCTGAAAAATGTGGAAATTTAGGAGAAACTGTGATTGGCCCCGTGCATCTTTGTTAATGTACAGGTGCATTAATATGTTGTAAATCACCAAGTCACAATAAGACAATTTCAAGAGAAAAAGAGTCAGACAGACAGACAGACAGACAGAGAGAGATGGGCAGCACACAAGGGAACAAGAGAGAAGGGGAAAGAGCTAGAAGAGAGTAAATAGGGGTTTATTGTTGAAATTGAAAAAGTAATAATGTGCCCTGACAAAACTCAAAATTACACTGGCTGAGAAACGGAAATGAAATGCGTGTGTGCACAGTTGTTGCGAATGTGTGAGTCAGCATAACGAGATTTTGGCTGCTGCTGCTGCTTCTGCTTCTGCACGCGTGTGTGTAACTTTACTTCTCATGAAGATGTTGGACTCCGCTTCATGAACCTACAGAAAGAAGAGTATATATGAGAAAAGCTGGAGAAAAGTAAGACAAACTACTGGAATAACACGCGTGGACTAATTTTCCTGCATATTTTTGACACAGACCTTATTTTTTTTTCAATGTTAAAGGTGCCTTGTGTAATTTTTAGCACCATCTAGCGGTGAGGTTTCAGGTTGCACCCAACCGAATACGCTCGCAAACCAACTGCGTGCATGCTCACACTCATGAGCGAGCATCGGGCAAAACAGACGCGATGTAGCCTACAGGAGACTGGTCTGCCACTGTGTTGTTTTCCTGCACTGCTATTTCGTAATATTGTGTATTGTCACGTATTCGAGTCATGGGTCACATACAGCGACTGAGAGACCGGCGAGTAAACTGTGTTCTCGGTCGGTATAATGACAATAAATCTTAATTGAATGTTATGAAGCAACCAACGGCAGATCCATGCTAATCTAGCTGGCTAACTGCCCCTGCCTTGCATAACCACTGGCTTGTAACGGCAAGTAAGCCAGTTTGCCGGTAAGTTAGGATGAATTAGCTGACATTATCCACTCAAGACAGTGTGTTGTCATGCCAGGTAATGTTAGCTAGCAGCTAGCAACTGATCATCCAAAGGCAAGCTAGCGTTATCCAACTAGCCAACCAAAACACACACAATATATACTGTATATATATTTCTGTTGGTGGGAGCCGCTCTAGCTCTTGGCAGACTCTTCTTCTTCACTAGCTCCACTATGTTAGCTACACTAGCAAGCAAGCAAGCTACACCGTTGCCACTGTATAGGATGGGAGCGCACAGAAACGCCACAGCGGAGAATCTGACCCGTATGCTTCACTTAGAAAACTGAATATAGTTATAGGCAACCTAGAAAGTCGTCGAATGGCTCATTTTTTAGGTGAAGTCACAACCTGTGCACACATATATAACAAAAATAATAATAAAAGTGATACAGTAACACAGTCATCCAGATGTTTGTGTCCTGGAGATGCCTAAAGTTTAGTCAACTGATTGATTTCATCTAGCTTCATGCAGCCTCGTTGGGATGGGGTCCAAGGGGCATATTGATGGTCTAGATGAACAAATTGTTAAAGTTAGTTGGTGAAGGTCAATGGTAGAAAAGCAATCTAGACATATGTCCCGTCTAATTCCCAGTTAGAGGTAGAAGGTGATTCATTTTGTCTATAATAAGTAGAATTTTATCATCAAAAAAAGCTCATAAAGTCGTTACTACTGAGGGTTATATGAATACACGACTATGACTCCCTGTCAGCCTGGCCACAGTGCTGAAAAGAATCCGGGGGTTGTTCTTATTTTTCCTCTATTAATGCTGAGAAATATGCTGTTCTGGCATTGCGAAGGGCCTTCCTATATGTTTGCTTTAATTTGCGGGTTTGGAGGTTATTCGATGGAGCTAATTTCCTTTGTTTAATAATCTTCTTTTTTAGAGGGGCTATAGAGTCTACTGTCATTCGGAGTGAGCCTGCAGCACTATCAACAGGATGATCAATTTGGGAAGGACTAAAATTAGCAAAAGAGTCCTCTGTTATATTGAGACATGACATTGAATTTAATGCTGATGGAATCACTCACTTAAATTTAGCTACAGTAACATCTGATAGACATCTAGTGTAGGAATATATGCCTCGTGGCATGTAGTTGAATAGTAGACATTCAAACGTTATTAAATAATGGTCCGATAAAAGAGGATTCTGTGGAAATTAAATGTTCGATTTCAATGCCATATGTCAGGACAAGGTCAAGAGTGTGGATAAACCAGTGAGTGAATTTATGTACACACTGACAGAAACCCATTGAGTCCAATAATGAGATTAACACAGTCCTAAGTCTATCATTATCAATGTCCACATGGATATTAAAATCACCTACAATAATTACTTTATCAGTTTTAAGAACTAAACTTGACAAAAAATTGTGAGAATTCAGATATAAATTCAGAATAAAGACCAGAAGCGCGGTACACTATAACAAATAGAATTGGCCGTAGTGTTTTCCAGACTGGGTGTGAAAGAATGAGGCTTTCGAATGAGTTGTAATTGAGTTTAGGATTGATTAGCAGACCAGAGTCGAAAATAGCTGAAACTCCTTGTGCCTCAAGGAATGTGAATGTTAATATGGCTGGTTGGAGTGGATTTCATTTAAGGCTAACACATTCTTCATGGCACAGCCAGGTTTCAGTCAGACAAAATAAATCAATATGATAATCTGATATTAAGCTTTGGATGACAGAGATCTGATGTTCAAGAGTCCACATTAAATTTTCTGATATTTTTTTAATTACTGCAGTGATGGTGGTGTTAATTTTTATTTGTTTTTTTCTGCAAAACTCCTCTTCTTCTCACATTTGATCTAATTAAATTAAATAGTCCGGGGACAGACACAGTCTTTATGGGGTTTTGGATGGGTAACTGCTCTAATGGAAGCGCAGAGAAGCGTGTAGGACTGCAACTCTGCCTCCTGGTTTCAACACTTGGGTTGTCATGGTTTTGGTTTGATAAGAAACTTGGTCAGATCTCGAGATAGGAGAGCTGCTCCTTCCAACATGGAATGAATGCCATCGCTTCTAATCAGAGCAGGTCTGTCATTTTTTACAAAGCCCATATCGTTTGCTGGATGACACCTTAACATCCAACGATTGAATGATGCGGGTAAACATATCATCACTGCTCAGATTTGGCAGGGGCCCAGAGAGTCCGACATTGTCTTTGCAAATGTACGAACTGACTCGATATTAATTTTAGTGACCTCTGACTGGAGTAGCCGAATGTTGTGTGCTTATGCTTGCGGCTATGCTTCCTTCGGACAGAGTCACCCAGCCTCCCTGATTTCCCGGCTGCTCTAGAGCTGCCAATGGAAGGCTAGTTTGAGCTACAGTAGGTCGGTCCACACAAATTATTGGGGGGCTGGATTCCATCAGGTGAAACCATATGTTTCCAATTCACTAAGCCTTGCCTCCCACACTTACTGTAAGACACAATTAAATGGAAAGAAATATGACAGTAAAGAAACTAATTTATTTGTGTGTTCATCAACAATAAAAGAAAGAAGGAAAGGAAGAACATCAAATGAATAATTGCTTGAGAATCTCGTAACAGTTGTTGCTATGAATACAGTTGCAGGTACATATAGACGAATGTGTATGCATGCATGTATGCACACACATATGCGGACATAGATCATTATAAAGTAATGACCAAGTAAACAAACTTATCGAAGACATACATTATTTTTGTTGTTTTCTTCCTGATCTGACCTTTTTGAAGATATTGTATGTGGTCATTTCTCCATTATGTCATTGATATAAAGTAACAACAAATAACCCTTAAACATATAAAGGTTAGTTAGTAATTTTGCACCAGAAATGAATTTTACTGCATTCACATCATATTCGCGTCACAGAACCAAAATCAGAAGACCGTAAAATAGACATAGTAAAGAAAAAAACACTTTGACATTAATTCCAACATTTTACTTTGCAGACCTTTTAAATCGACCAGATGGCCTTTTAAAGTGTCATTACTTTTCCCAGAGGCATTGGTAATTTCATTAATTACATAATTTGTCATTATTATTTCACCATGGTTTACAATACAAGGGTTGGTCGATAAGTTCATGGCCTAATGCAGAGGGAGTCAATTTCAGAAAACCTAGCACATTTAGTTTTGAACGTAGTCCCCTCCTACATTTACACACTACTAGTCACCTTGGTGATTTGGAGTTCATTGTGGATAACTGCATAGACACATTCCTGGGAGACACCCATGTATGTGGCAATGTACCACATGGTGTAAGAAGGGGCAAACTCCCCTGTTGCCACCAAAAGCTCAACTATGTACACCTAAGGCATTTCCTGTTAATGAAAAATCCACAATCCAAAACACTCAAATCCACAATAAGACAATGAACAGTTAAGTATTTTCTATTCTCTTTCTGTTTTATTTTCTTAGTTTTAGTCTGTGTAATGTTATTTCATGCATCAGATACCAACACCAAGGAAGAAGGAGAGAGGGAGAACGATGCCAATTTGACACACTTTATATTTCTGGGTGTCTGTTTCTGGAAGTGTGTATGGGTCTGTGTGTAAGTGCTAACTACTTCAGCTGACCTCTGATGGAGTTTTTACACAGGTAGTTTTCTCTAACCTGAGACACACACACACACACACATGCACACACACTCTCATGGACACATACACTCCCCTCTTGCAGTGCAGGAGATGCAAGCTGAGCTGTCATATTGATTCAAACGTCTTCACTCAGACAGACCAGCTGTATGTTTATGTATTAATACTTGTGTGTGTGTGTGTGTGTGTATGAGGCTGTGTGCATCCGTGTGCACACTAGTGTTTGTGTATGTGTGTGTGTAAAGTATCTCTGTTAACACATCATTAAATTTCTTAGTAAGGGGAATTAAAGAGTTTTGAGACTCCTGAAATGGTCAAATTAACTTCTTTATTTTCAGCAGCAGAAATCCTCTCTCTGACAAGTTCCACTTTCAGCATGAATAAAACTGGTCATTCCTCTCCATGAGCAACCAGGCATGACGAGAGACGTTTTCAGCAGGTCAGTTTCGTGACCTTATCTAATTAGCATCTGGAATTAATGGTTCCAGTTGGAAATGCAAGAGCCTAAGTGGCCGTATGCTAATGCTCTCAATATCAGTTGTTATTCAGTTGTCAAAGTGGTTGCAAGCTCATATGCATCAGTGTTGGGAATTCACACTTCTATCTCAGAAGCAGTTCACACTAGTACTAATTGAATTTCTTCATGTGTTTTTTCATATAAACAAATGGACAACTTCAGTTCACACAATGCTGATTAAGTCGATCACCACCAGATAAATCTCTCTGTATTTTGCAGAGTTTTCAAACAGGTGTTGGTGGCGACTTTCCCGCGCTGGCTCACTAGCTTAGCGTTTTATTAAAGATTGGTTTTCCAGAGCAGAAGGGGGGAGCAACTGTAGTGACAAAGTAAGCTTCTTTATGGGCTACAGGTTACAGCAATTTGAAGTATGTCAGGGCCTGTGGCCTTATTAGCATATCAACAGTGTTTGTGTAATTACTTTCACTGCCAGAAGAGGGAGACAAAAGCTCTCGCCCGCAGGTTTAATATCATCTAACAGATGTTTTCTAATAAGACTTCTATGTAACACCTTTCTGTGATTATAAACACGTTGTGGTGACATATCAGTCCTACAGATTTAAAAGAAATTACACCAGACTTGTTTACATATTTCATAAAACTAATACAGACAACATCATCACTATTTACAGCACTTTGTACGTTGTACACCAATGAGGTGGGTTTATGCATTGTAAAGAATAAATCCAATGTTAGCCAACCTTTTTATTGTAAGATCCTATGATATTTACCTTATCATTTTCACCATATTGCTTTTGTTGTAAATGCAACACTGTTTAAAGTAACACACAGCAATAGCATACATTTAAAAAAAAAAAGTGAGCATGTTGTTCACTGTGAGGGATTACCAATTAAGCAAGTTTCATGTCTCTAAGGCAAGATCTTAAATAATTAAATCATTCTCACATAATTTTGCCCGGCAATGAACTGGCGACCTGTCCAAGGTGTACCCTGCTTCTTGTCCAATGTCAGCTGGGATAGGCTGGATTTTCACATAATTTTAGGAATCAAATAAAATGTTGAGAAAAATTTATTTTTTTTGCATATTTACAACTCAGTAAATGTCACAGAAAAGTATGGTGGACGTTTGCACAAAATGCCAATTTCTTTCGCATGTCTGGGTACTTAATGTATTTTCCCTAATGTTTAATGTGTATGTAATATGTATGGCTTGAGTTTGTATCTCTTCCTGCATCTATCTCACTGTCCCTTTCCCAGAAACACACACACACACACACAAACACACACACAGACACACCTTGCAGCTTCTCCATGGTGTTATTATTATCTTGCTAATGGTTCCCTGTGGATGTAAAGCTCTGCTGATCCAAGCAGCTGGACATACGCTCGCGCGCGCGCGCACACACACACACACTGTTTACCGTACATGCCCAGGTAGACAGTAAGATAATCCAGGACCATATGTTCCTACCAGTGCAAAAAATTTGACAGATTTCATAATTTAATACCCTGCCCTACCTTTTGCCATGCTCACACACACATGCAGATCCATTCTGTCCGTACTGCTGATCCCTCTCTGTGGAAGTCAGTATGGGGACTTAAATCTGTAATACCACCTTGTGTTGATGCGATTACTGAAACACTAAGTTGTAAGACTAAACTGTCCAAAATATGAAGGCATATTTTACTCTTAATTTATCAAAACTGTCCCATTATGGACTGAGCATTGTTTGTAACAAATTTTGCTGGCACTGTTGAAATATTGTTAAATTTAACAAAGAGGGATTGAATGCCATTATTAAAGCTTGGTTTTTAATGTTGTTCTCAATCTGCAATGTGTTTGGATTCGGCATCTTTTATATACTTGCCAGTTATTGATTTGGATTGAACAGGCATTTTTCACAGCAGCCATTTTGATATGGAATAGTCGGGTAAACGCAGGTGTTACCAATGATAATAATTAAGGTTCCATTCCATTCAGGTCAAACAGATTAAGGGTGCTGCTATTGTGTATTGGCTCACTGGAAAGGCCCTGCTACATTATATGGAACAGAATCATTAATTACAACTGTATTCACCTGCTATTTCGTGCCTTAGTATTTTATGAACAGATATATTTTTTATTATATATATTTTTTTTTAAACATAAAAAAAAAACATTTAAAAAAGAAGAAGATCATGACATATTTTAGCACTGATAACAACTTCTTGGTTGTGGCAAAAGCTGACTGAAGCAAGTCTTATTTCCAGAATGTTAAATATGTATAAATTTGAAGACCCTTGTCAGGTTAAGACATGTTTTGTTTTGTTTTTTCTTCTTCTTCTTTTGGCAGGTATTTGCAACGATTGCTTTATAATATAATAACAGTGCAGCATTTGAAATTATATTCAAAACACAGTTCGCAGTAATGAAACTCACTCCACACCTCTTTGTCTTGCTCTCTCTCAGATCAATGTACCAGTCTTGTAGTGACACTTGAAGTACTCTTATCTCTTCTTTGCAGACCTGCTCAATTCTTGCTGCCTCTCTCCGCTCCTCCCCTCCACTTCTCTCCCCCCTCTTTTCCCTTCCTGTCTTGTCCTCTCTTCTTCCATGCTCTGCACATACTCTATTGCTCCTCTGCTCTCAGTACATTAATGCTGTTAATATTTTCACAATGAGACTGATACTTTTTCTCTTCTTTCTGTCCCCTTTCTCTCTTTCTATGCTATTCTATTGTTTTTCATGTTTATATTCGTCATAAAACTCTACATAATTATTTATATGCAGCCTACCTTTGGTGACCCCAAGGCAGTGGCTGTAATAGTCTAATATGCTTCTCAACAGGGTAACAGAAAAACATTGCAGCTTATGGAGTTATTGCCATTTAAATGCCATTTTGAATCTACCCGTAGCTGCTGCTTCTTTGTGTATATTCAGTCAAAGGCTACACATTACAGACAACTTTCAGCAAAAAATGGAGTGAAAACCAAATGTATTATTTTTTTCCTGAACTACATGAAACTGGGAAAATATTTTTGTCAATCATTTTAATATTGACTACATATATATTAATCAACCCTCCTTGCTAAGTTTTGTTGTTTGATGGAACCTCGCATATTGCAAGAATTTGCCAAATCATACCTTCATTCTATTTATCCAGCCGTTTTAACAGGCTTATTTCCCCTGAAGCTTAATTGAACTTACCCATACATGAGATCACCAGGCTGACAAACACCCTAAAGATCTGCAGCTTTAACACAGCCTGGTACAGAAAAGATTTCACTAAGACACTATTCATTTATTAATACAACCTATTCATTTATTTATCAAGAAGCAAGTACTGGCACTTGTAAGCAACACTGCACTGCAACAGCTCTTGGCTTGTGTGATCAGTGGATTTATGGTTATTTATTTAACCATAGGACACCACAGATGCTTGTGCAGCAGGAGCACACCTGTGGTGTAAAAACATTCACCTGGAGGAAACGTATGTAGCAGAGTAGCAGAACTGTCTGAATATATTAGCGAGAGTGGCTGATATGATATTGTATGCAATGACTTTTTTGTAGTCATTAGGGAAGTATCATCTACCATGAGCATTATGACATATGCCTTTGCACTTAGTCCTCATCACTAGAATAATACTGTATGTAGCCATCATATGAGGTGTAGCATGAGCCACAACAATAATAAATGTTGTAGCTTCCTTGTAGATGAACAACTGTATAGTTGCCGTTGATGTGTGTTAGAAAATGAGTAAAAAAATAAATAAATAAATCTGTCGAGAAGAGATTTTGGTCAAATTCCAAGTAGCTACTTTTAGTGTTCTTGTACCTCTTGAGTTCTTGTGTCTTCGTGTGACAGCCCCCCTCCCCAGTGACGGTGCCTACTTCGAGCTATCCACATATGAATAAAATACTACGCAGAAGACAATGTCAGACTTCACTGTGCACAACAAAGCCTGAAATCAAGGCACAGCGATAACACTATGCAAGACATGTGACAAGACAGAAGCACACCTGCCCATAAATCCTAGTTGATGGCAGTATTGAAATATGAATCTGTTTCATATGTAAGCACATACAGAATTTACAACATGGTATTGTTGAAAATGCTGAATTTCATGAATGATACTGACCCTGCACGTAAGATACACAATATTAGTCGTTTAGTTTAGCTACTACAAGTTAAAACTCTCAAAGTCCACATAAAACGGAAGAGTGCACAGTGCCATTTGCTTCCTCATATTTACGTGTTTCCTGTTCAAATGGTCAGGTAGGGAAAGACTTTTTAGAGTATCCAATAGCATTAGTGCTGAATGCACGTTATGACCCCCATCTTGTAGCTAGATGTCCAACTAGCTGACTCTGCCCGACTGGGAGCTCCCAGTGAACATGGATGATTAAATGTTAAAAGGACTTTCCAAACATGACCCAAGTGGGATCAAACATAGAATCCAATGACAGACCAACATCCGACAGGGAATACAGTACCAAGGTGGTTTTCTTGCCGGGTTTGGTATCTGGCACACTGGGACTGAGTCAGCTAATGGAAACTCTGCGTGGATAACCGAGCTGGCTGTAAGTCTAACAGCAGCTACAACAAGTCACATTAGCTGCCAATCAGGAAACTCTGCAAACCACCTCAGAAGTGGAGTCCCTGTCATTAAACTGGCCTCAGGTCGTGTTGTCTTGGAGGTTGACCCGAGAGTTGAGGCAGATTTATTATTAATAGTTTATTAATGGCACAGAGATTTGAGTGAGGTTTCTGTCAGTCAGCAGGTTTATGTCACGTGTACTTTAGTTAGCTGCAATATGATTGGTTTGAAAATGCGTTTACCTTGTATTAGTTTGCCTACACTGCAACACACCACACACACCACACACACACACACACACACAAAATGCTGTGGACACACAACAAAGCCAGAGTGCAAGACACATTCAAACACAAACACACCAACTTTTCTTTCACACTCTTACACACAGAGACATGCACACACCCACACAGCATAGTGGTATTGCTGTAGTCGGCAGGGGCTCATTTAGCCACTAAACGATTCAGGATGTTCACATTGTCTGTGTGTGTGTGTGTGTGTGTGTGTGTGTGTGTGTGTGTGTGTGTGTGTGTGTGTGTGTGTGTGTGTGTGT